>ONZH01016421.1:0-67300 GCA_900303285.1 Rhinella marina
CCTCGATGGGGGAGCTTCGCGCGACTGCCCGCTGCCGGGACAGCTTCGGCCCTGCTGGCTGTGGCCTCACTTCTCTGTCTGGACTGTCCTCTGCCTATGGACATCCCTCTACCTGTGGACATCCCTCTGCCTCTGGACATCCCTCTGCCTCTTGCTGCCTTTTTCGGTGCTGCGCAGACCACCACCTCTCCACTGCTTTCCTCGCTGGACATCACCCCTGGCCAAGTGGGGTCGGTCATTTCGTCATCCACCACCTCCTCTTCCACTTCCTCACTCTGCTCCTCCTGCTGCCCACTGGACATTCCAACAGCCTCCCTTGATGGCAAACTGCGTCTCATCATCATCATCGCTCATGATAACAGATGCTGGCTCAGGGTCCACATCAGCAGGAGATGGCGAAAACTCAAGTGTTTGGGCATCACTACAAACAAATTCCTCTGCTAGCTCCTGGGATTCTTCCGGCACATCTGAAAAAGGACCCGAAAAGAGCTCCTGGGAGGGGTCAATGGTGGGATGACTCTGTTGGCCAGGTGTGGAGGAAGGAGGGTCAGAGTGAGACTGTGTGGATGACTGGCTGGTGGACAACTGTGTGGAAGCGCTATCGGCTATCCATTGCACCACCTGTTCAACCTGCTCAGGCCTCAACAGCGGTGTAACCCGCCCCCTGCTTAACTGTCCATAAAGGCAGGGATTCTGGATGAGCGGGATCCTGGCTGACCCTCACCAGCACGCATTGTATCCCCACTGGCTTCAACAAGGCCCCCAACAGCATTTCCGCGCCCCCGTCCTCGTCCACGTCCTATTCCGCTAGCCCCCGCCGCATTTTATTTTTTTTTGGTTACAATATTTTGCCTTCACAGCCGTGAAATTACTTTGCAAGAGAACGCACAGTACAGTTGCCAATTATAAGGCCTATATATTGTATATTTCAAGGTACACAGCCGTTGTACTAAGTGATCAGACGGTGTGTATGAACACCAGGTTTGAGAAATTACTTTGCAAGAGAACGCACAGTACAGTTGCCAATTATAAGGCCTATATATTGTATATTTCAAGGTACACAGCCGTGTACTAAGTGATCAGACGGTGTGTATGAACACCAGGTTTGAGAAATTACTTTGCAAGAGAACGCACAGTACAGTTGCCAATTGAAAGGCCTATATATTGTATATTTCAAGGTACACAGCCGTGTACTAAGTGATCAGACGGTGTGTATGAACACCAGGTATGAGAAATTACTTTGCAAGAGAACGCACAGTACAGTTGCCAATTATAAGGCCTATATATTGTATATTTCAAGGTACACAGCCGTTGTACTAAGTGATCAGACGGTGTGTATGAACACCAGGTTTTGAGAAATTACTTTGCAAGAGAACGCCACAGTACAGTTGCCAATTGAAAGGCCTATATATTGTATATTTCAAGGTACACAGCCGTGTACTAAGTGATCAGACGGTGTGTATGAACACCAGGTTTGAGAAATTACTTTGCAAGAGAACGCACAGTACAGTTGCCAATTATAATGCCTATATATTGTATATTTCAAGGTACACAGCCGTGTACTAAGTGATCAGACGGTGTGTATGAACACCAGGTTTGAGAAATTACTTTGCAAGAGAACGCACAGTACAGTTGCCAATTGAAAGGCCTATATATTGTATATTTCAAGGTACACAGCCGTGTACTAAGTGATCAGACGGTGTGTATGAACACCAGGTTTGAGAAATTACTTTGCAAGAGAACGCACAGTACAGTTGCCAATTATAATGCCTATATATTGTATATTTCAAGGTACACAGCCGTGTACTAAGTGATCAGACGGTGTGTATGAACACCAGGTTTGAGAAATTACTTTGCAAGAGAACGCACAGTACAGTTGCCAATTGAAAGGCCTATATATTGTATATTTCAAGGTACACAGCCGTGTACTAAGTGATCAGACGGTGTGTATGAACACCAGGTATGAGAAATTACTTTGCAAGAGAACGCACAGTACAGTTGCCAATTATAAGGCCTATATATTGTATATTTCAAGGTACACAGCCGTGTACTAAGTGATCAGACGGTGTGTATGAACACCAGGTTTGAGAAATTACTTTGCAAGAGAACGCACAGTACAGTTGCCAATTATAATGCCTATATATTGTATATTTCAAGGTACACAGCCGTGTACTAAGTGATCAGACGGTGTGTATGAACACCAGGTTTGAGAAATTACTTTGCAAGAGAACGCACAGTACAGTTGCCAATTGAAAGGCCTATATATTGTATATTTCAAGGTACACAGCCGTGTACTAAGTGATCAGACGGTGTGTATGAACACCAGGTATGAGAAATTACTTTGCAAGAGAACGCACAGTACAGTTGCCAATTATAAGGCCTATATATTGTATATTTCAAGGTACACAGCCGTGTACTAAGTGATCAGACGGTGTGTTATGAACACCAGGTTTGAGAAATTACTTTGCAAGAGAACGCACAGTACAGTTGCCCAATAATAATGCCTATATATTGTATATTTCAAGGTACACAGCCGTGTACTAAGTGATCAGACGGTGTGTATGAACACCAGGTTTGAGAAATTACTTTGCAAGAGAACGCACAGTACAGTTGCCAACTGAAAGCCTATAAATTGTATATTTCAAGGTACACAGCCGTGTACTAAGTGATCAGACGGTGTGTATGAACACCAGGTATGAGAAATTACTTTGCAAGAGAACGCACAGTACAGTTGCCAATTATAAGGCCTATATATTGTATATTTCAAGGTACACAGCCGTTGTACTAAGTGATCAGACGGTGTGTATGAACACCAGGTTTGAGAAATTACTTTGCAAGAGAACGCACAGTACAGTTGCCAATTGAAGGCCTATATATTGTATATTTCAAGGTACAACAGCCGTGGTACTAAGTGATCAGACGGTGTGTATGAACACCAGGTATGAGAAATTACTTTGCAAGAGAACGCACAGTACAGTTGCCAATTATAAGGCCTATATATTGTATATTCAAGGTACACAGCCGTGTACTAAGTGATCAGACGGTGTGTATGAACACCCAGGTTTGAGAAATTACTTTGCAAGAGAACGCACAGTACAGTTGCCAATTATAATGCCTATATATTGTATATTTCAAGGTACACAGCCGTGTACTAAGTGATCAGACGGTGTGTATGAACACCAGGTTTGAGAAATTACTTTGCAAGAGAACGCACAGTACAGTTGCCAATTGAAAGGCCTATATATTGTATATTTCAAGGTACACAGCCGTGTACTAAGTGATCAGACGGTGTGTATGAACACCAGGTATGAGAAATTACTTTGCAAAGAGAACGCACAGTACAGTTGCCAATTATAAGGCCTATATATTGTATATTTCAAGGTACACAGCCATTGTACTAAGTGATCAGACGGTGTGTATGAACACCAGGTTTGAGAAATTATTTTTCAAGAGAACGCACAGTACAGTTGCCAATTGAAAGGCCTATATATTGTATATTTCAAGGTACACAGCCGTGTACTAAGTGATCAGACGGTGTGTATGAACACCAGGTTTGAGAAATTACTTTGCAAGAGAACGCACAGTACAGTTGCCAATTATAATGCCTATATATTGTATATTTCAAGGTACACAGCCGTGTACTAAGTGATCAGACGGTGTGTATGAACACCCAGGTTTGAGAAATTACTTTGCAAGAGAACGCACAGTACAGTTGCCAATTATAATGCCTATATATTGTATATTTCAAGGTACACAGCCGTGTACTAAGTGATCAGACGGTGTGTATGAACACCAGGTTTGAGAAATTACTTTTGCAAGAGAACGCACAGTACAGTTGCCAATTGAAAGGCCTATATATTGTATATTTCAAGGTACACAGCCGTGTACTAACTGATCAGACGGTGTGTATGAACACCAGGTATGAGAAATTACTTTGCAAGAGAACGCACAGTACAGTTGCCAATTATAATGCCTATATATTGTATATTTCAAGGTACACAGCCGTGTACTAAGTGATCAGACGGTGTGTATGAACACCAGGTTTGAGAAATTACTTTGCAAGAGAACGCACAGTACAGTTGCCAATTATAATGCCTATATATTGTATATTTCAAGGTACACAGCCGTGTACTAAGTGATCAGACGGTGTGTATGAACACCAGGTTTGAGAAATTACTTTTGCAAGAGAACGCACAGTACAGTTGCCAATTATAATGCCTATATATTGTTATTTTCAAGGTACACAGCCGTGTACTAAGTGATCAGACGGTGTGTATGAACACCAGGTTTGAGAATTACTTTGCAAGAGAACGCACAGTACAGTTGCCAATTGAAAGGCCTATATATTGTATATTTCAAGGTACACAGCCGTGTACTAAAGTGATCAGACGGTGTGTATGAACACCAGGTTTGAGAAATTACTTTGCAAGAGAACGCACAGTACAGTTGCCAATTATAATGCCTATATATTGTATATTTCAAGGTACACAGCCGTGTACTAAGTGATCAGACCGTGTGTATGAACACCAGGTTTGAGAAATTACTTTGCAAGAGAACGCACAGTACAGTTGCCAATTATAATGCCTATATATTGTATATTTCAAGGTAAACAGCCGTGTACTAAGTGATCAGACGGTGTGTATGAACACCAGGTTTGAGAAATTACTTTGCAAGAGAACGCACAGTACAGTTGCCAATTGAAAGGCCTATATATTGTATATTTCAAGGTACACAGCCATGTACTAAGTGATCAGACGGTGTGTATGAACACCAGGTATGAGAAATTACTTTGCAAGAGAACGCACAGTACAGTTGCCAATTATAAGGCCTATATATTGTATATTTCAAGGTACACAGCCGTGTACTAAGTGATCAGACGGTGTGTATGAACACCAGGTTTGAGAAATTACTTTGCAAGAGAACGCACAGTACAGTTGCCAATTATAATGCCTATATATTGTATATTTCAAGGTACACAGCCGTGTACTAAGTGATCAGACGGTGTGTATGAACACCAGGTTTGAGAAATTACTTTGCAAGAGAACGCACAGTACAGTTGCCAATTGAAAGGCCTATATATTGTATATTTCAAGGTACACAGCCGTGTACTAAGTGATCAGACAGTGTGTATGAACACCAGGTATGAGAAATTACTTTGCAAGAGAACGCACAGTACAGTTGCCAATTATAAGGCCTATATATTGTATATTTCAAGGTACACAGCCGTGTACTAAGTGATCAGACGGTGTGTATGAACACCAGGTATGAGAAATTACTTTGCAAGAGAACGCACAGTACAGTTGCCAATTATAAGGCCTATATATTGTATATTTCAAGGTACACAGCCGTGTACTAAGTGATCAGACGGTGTGTATGAACACCAGGTTTGAGAAATTACTTTGCAAGAGAACGCACAGTACAGTTGCCAATTGAAAGGCCTATATATTTTATATTTCAAGGTACACAGCAGTAGTGCCAAATATAGTTTGGTATGTAGCAGAGCACCTAATACACCACTAATGCCTCTCTCTGTCCCTACTCCAGCAGCTATCCCTGAATACGGCAGCCGTTCTCTGCAGAGTGTATATAGTAGTAAAGCTATCACTGTACTGCACTATAGTAGCCCTGATAAGGGCTTTTAATCACACTCCTGCCTGTCCAACAGCTAAAACCTATCTCTCCCTTCTCCAGCCTCTGTCCCTGACTAAGTTCACGCAGCATATGCGTACGAGCAGGAAGAGCTGAGTTTTTAATATTCGAGGTCACATGGTTTTTCCAGCCAATCCATGTAGACGCCGTTTTCGCGCTGCCAGCGTGCTCAGCGTGCCTGTCATACCCCCCCTGCATGGTGATTGGTGGAAAAAGAGCGCCAGGGAAGGTGGGAGGGGAAACGAATTCTAAGTGCGCCATCGCCGTTATACTCGAAAGAAATCGAGCACGCCGAATATCGTAGTATTCGATCGAATACCAGCTCGATCGAACACTACTCGCTCATCTCTACTGTTTATGCATGAGTGTAGTTAATAGGGCTGCTCCAATTCCTGTTTTGACCTTAATTTCCTAGTTAATTCTACAATTCACACTTAGAATCTAAAGAATTAGTGGCACATTTATATATATGTTAAAATAAAAACCTGTTTCTCTACTAAAGATATCTTGTTTTCCTGCTATTGATTTGGATTTACAGTAATGACGCTCTTAAACAAATATATAAATTATTTTGACACTTGTTGCCCTAGTTATGTCAAACAGGCTCCATTGTCATCAAAGTATCCCTACTGCACTCTGTCATCAGTTTGCCTTACACTGACCACATCGCTTTTAACAAGTTCTGTCATATGGAACAAAGCTGAAGAGTACACTGTCAATCTGGGGCATCTACTGTCATTTATTATAGCTTATAAGCTGTTGAGCAAAGAATGAATCCCTGAATTATACCAATCATACATTTCAAAATACATTAAAAAATAGATCACAAAATTCTTGAAACCTAAACATTCTCTGCTACAGAAAATTTTGGCAACGTATGGGAGTGGTGAAAAATGTAGAAGATTTAACACACTGCAAGTACCTAGCTTATTGTGTTGTAAAGCCTTTCATTATTAGTGACATTCCTTTATGATTTTGCATGCTGCTAACTATTAAGGGAAACATTGGGTAGAACAAGAATAATGACAAGGGAAATAGTACACATTAAAGGGAACCTGTCATCTTCGAAAAAAACCCTGAACTAGAGTAAGCGGTGTATAGTGTAAGTGATGCTGAATCCGAATATGTAAGTTTTATCTTCATACTCACTTCCATTCCGACGCTGTTCTCCCACAAACCAGTAGTAAAATGCACTCACTGGACTCTTCTTTGAGTCCTCTCCATTATGTGAGTGAGCCCTGGAGTCCACTGAGTGCATTTTACTGCTGGTTTGTCAGAGCACAACATCAGAATGGAAGCGAGTATGAAGATAAAAATTACATAACCAGACTCGACATCACTTACACTATACACCGCTTACTCTAGTTCAGGGGGTGTTTTGGAGATGACAGGTTCCCTTTAAAGATGAGCAAATTTCTTGAAATTTGTTTTGTGTCTGATTCGTCAGATTATTTAAAAAAAAATGATGTGCTTCATTATCAGTTCTACAAGAATCAAAGAGGCTCCAATTGGCCTGAACACAGGCATATGAAACTCTGCGGTCTCCTAGGACTCAAATATTTTATTTTTGTATTTATTTATTTTACAATTTTTTTTTCTTTCTCTCCATGACCCCCCCCCCCCCACCATTTCTTTTAAGATATGACAGCAATAGCAAATAATGTCAGAGCGACACTGTCATATATAGCTATGGCTAAATGCATGATTGATGGTGTAAACAAACATCATAAGGTACAGAACATGATGGTAGGCAGGCAGACATTGGCTGTGGCACAATGGCAGCAACAGCAGCCATATGGTATGGAACATAATGGGAGGCAGGCAACAGCAGCAGTGGCATGATAGCAGCAGCAGCAGTCATATAGTACTTAACATGATGGTAAACAGACAGACAACAGCAGCGGCATGATGGCAGCAGCAGCAGTCATACAGTACTTAACATGATGGAAGGCAGGCAGACAACAGCAGATATATGGTACAGAACATGATGGTAAGCAGGCATTCAATCATCAGCAAGGGCAGATCTTTTCATCGGCCTTAGTCGAAGGTGTGGTCATTCTCACGGATTCATGCCTCATTCATTTTGACAAAAGTGATATTTTATACACTGACAGGACAACTTTATCTATTTGAGTGTGACAACACCACTGTCTGCTCTGAAAACTCTCTGAAATGACACTGGAGGCTGGACAAGACAATACAGAGAGAGCAAACTGGGCCCGTTCAGGCCACTGTTTCAATCTGCCTGCCCAGAAGTCCATATTATCAGGGAACCTGGTATGCATTGGAGAAAGACCAGAGTCCAGGTAGGACTGGCTGCCTGGTTGTTTAAACATTATGTTTCCGTTTTCATCAGCGGGACATGGAAAAACTACTCCATCATATTGATAATACTGAACTAGCTGCTGCTGTTGCAGCTTCTACCGCTTGTGCTAGAGGAGCCAGAGGGAGATGAGTGACTCTTCAGGGGCTAGGGAGAAGCTTCAGACCCGATAGCAGCAGGCATCTTCTCGCGGAAAGCTGCGGCAAGCTGTGTACACAGAGTATCCTGGTAACAAGGCAACTTGGCCTCCTTTTAGGCAAAAGGAAAACATTCCCCCTGTGATTGCGAGGGTCTAAAAGCATGACTATGCAGTGATCATCAGAGGGGAGCAGCCAATGGCAGGCAGGAATGGGTATGAGCCTCCCTAGCATGACCCGTGATGCTAGGAAGGCTCGTCCTTGTCTGGCTTCTCCAAGAAGCCACCCCCCCACCTCCACCCCCCGACACCGGAGGTTTTTATCGGCACATGGGGAGAAGATGCTATGGTGCGGGGATGAGGAGCGGTGCAGGGAGTGGGGACCTGGGTAAATATATTCAATGTGGGGGGTCCGGCATATTGGAGGAAATTTTTATACTCTCGAATTAGCCCTTTAAAGAAAATCGGTCTGTTAATATATAGAAGATATATCATGGGAGTATGTACAGCAAAGATTCTTCAAAATCTAAAACAATGCAAAGAGGAACACATTATAGGGGTCATTTGTGAAATCAGGTATGTCAGTTTTGTGGAGTAAAAAAGCCACAACTGCAACATTTTTGTGACATTTTGTGATCCTCACCGCTAAAAATGAGATTAGATGGATTATGGCACATTTACTACGGGTGTCTTTTGCAAAAGTCGCAAAAAAGTTCCAACCCAATTCAGGCAACCCACTGGAGTACTTTTACACCTAAAGGTGTAAACCACATTACACTCACGCCACATACAGTATATTATTAAGGTGCACCAGTTCATAAACTTGGTGCAGGCACCCAAAGGAAAGTCAGACTTAAAAACAACCTTACGTGATAAACGTAAAATGTAATATGAACCTACTAAACAAAGGAGAGCAATATTTTAAAGATGATTCAACATCATGGCCAGCCCAAGAGCAGCATACGATGATTGCTTTAATCCAGAAAGTAAAGTGAACTTTTAAAAAAAATAATCCTCTGTTTCACAAAACATTTTTGTCTGACACAAAAATGATTCAACACACGCTTTAATAAATCAAGTATATAAATAAATACAAATGGTTATGAAGACCAAATAAGTAGTACAGAATGTGAGGTTATATACCGGATTATGGAGTCATTAGCCTGATCACTTTTGATAGTATATTACTTATAATGGCTATATTACACCAACAGATTATCTGACCAATTTCTGTCCAATCAGATCAATAGTTGGTGTGTATAACAAAAGATCTGTATGTTTAAACTACCATCTGACCAATGAGTGGTCAGAAAATATCTCAAATAATCTGTTGGCAGTGGCGTAGCTATCAGGGAAGCAGGGGAAGCAACTGCTTCGGGGCCCGAGCTCAGAAGGGGCCCCAGAGCAGTGCTGAATATATTTATTAGATATTGGGCTGCCCTTACGCACAGCTGCTGCACTTTATAGAAGAGGATGCCACTTACAGCAGCAGCGCTGGAGCTCCACCCACCGAAGGTCCTTGCAGGCACAGTACACTTCCTTCATGCCTGTTCTCCTCCTCCTATGGCTGTTCTCAGGCTGGGATCCGCAGCACTGGCACAGCCCTTGCCAGTACTGCTTTCTGTTTTCTATTGGCTGGCAGCTTACTATGACATCTGCTGCCAGCCAATAGCAGAACTTTATGGGATCAAGCCCCACCCCGCCCAGCACCAAGCTAGTGTGAGCAGGTTGGCAGCTCCTGCACACAGAGTTCTAAAGTGCCAGCGTGCCCCCCTCCCTCCAGGTTACTGATTAACCCTTCCACTGCTGTCCCTGGATAGCACAGAGGGGTGATGGCACCTATTTCTCCAGGCTGCCTGTGAGGACCAGACATCAGCTGTCTACAGGAAAGGTAAGTGTTTGTGTGTAGAAATAGGTGTATAACTACTTGTATATTCATGTGTGTTTGTGTGTGTGTATACAGTATATATCTCCATCTATGTAATGAGCGAGTGTATGAATGCATCTATGTATGTGGTGAGTGTGTGTATGAGTGCGTCCATGTATGTTGTCAGTGCGTGTATGAGTATGTCCAGGTATGTGGTGAGTGCGTGTATGAGCTTGTCCATGTATGTGCTGACTGTGTATGAGTGCGTCCATGTAGGTTGTCAGTGCGTGTATGAGTATGTCCAGGTATGTGGTGAGTGCGTGTATGAGCGTGTCCATGTATGTGGCGAGCGCATGTATGATTATGTCCATTAAGTTGGGGAGGGGCCCCATATAAAAATTTGCTGTGGGGCCCAGTCAGTTCTAGGGTTGAGTGATATATCGGTATCCACGATATACCGCGATATTAAAAAACGGCGATATGGCGATATATCACAGTTTCCTAATAATAGCGGTATTTAATTACGTAATTGGAGCAGTCGCATGTGTGCTGACCGCTTCTAAAATGTGCTCTTCCTGCCACCTGCTTACATTCCCGGGTCACTGGCTTCTGCCTCCTGCATTACTACTTGCGCGCGGAGGGCTGGACACAGCTGCAAGTGCACTAGAGGGAGGGGGCTATCAGGCTTTTTTTTCACATTAAACTTTATGTAAACAAACATGACTGCTAACCTAACCTCTGGCTATTTCACTACTTCTTCAGGTAAGGATTGCAGTCACTGTCCATGGGCGTGATTTATAGGGGTAGGAGCCCTTCAGATTTGAAGTCAATTTCCTTATGTACTGCTACTTTAGGGGTGGGGAGTCACAGCACCACAGAATGACCCCCCCCCCCCCACCCCATACCAGTTGTCACTTCTAGCCCATGTGGAGCCCGGTCCTCTTCTCTCTAAAATCAACCAAAGGAGAACTATTATCCTAATAGGATCTTACCCCAGTTACGTGGAACGTAAGAGGCGTCCCTACACTACCACACACCGCCCCACACAGTGTAACGTCTCCTTGTGGCTGCCCCATACAGTATAATGTCACCTTGTAGCTGCCTTCATACAGTATAATGTCTCCAAGTGGCCCCCCATACAGTATGTCTCCTTGTGTTTGCCCCCATACAGTATAATGTCTCCTTGTGGCTGCCCCATATAGTATAAAATCTCCTTGTGGCTGCCCCAATACAGTATAACGTCTCCTTGTGGCTGCCCCCATACAGTATAACGTCTCCTTGTGGCTGCCCCATACAGTATACCGTAATGTCTCCTTATGGCTGCCCCCATACAGTATAATGTCTCCTTGTGGCTGCCCCCATACAGTATAATATCTCCTTGTGGCTGCCCCCATACAGTATAACGTCTCCTTGTGGCTGCCCCCATACAGTATAACGTCTCCTTGTGGCTGTACCCATACAGTATAATGTCTCCTTGTGGCTGCCTCCATACAGTATAATGTCTCCTTGTGGCTGCCCCCATACAGTATAACGTCTCCTTGTGGTCCTCCATACAGCATAACATCTCCATGTGGCTGCCCCAATACAGTATAACGTCTCCTTGTGGCTGCCCCCATACAGTATACCGTAATGTCTCCTTGTGGTTGCCCCCATACAGTATAATGTCTCCTTGTGGCTGCCTCCATACAGTATAATGGCTCCTTGTGGCTGCCCCCATACAGTATAACGTCTCCTTGTGGTCCTCCATACAGTGTAACATCTCCATGTGGCTGCCCCATACGGTATAATTTCTCCTTGTGGCCCCCATACAGTATAACATCTCCTTGTGGCTGCCCCCATACAGTATGATGGCTCCTTGTGGCTGCCCCCATACAGTATAACGTCTCCTTGTGGCTGTCCCCATACAGTATAATGTCTCCTTGTGGTTGCCCCCATACAGTATAACATCTCCTTGTGGCTGCCCCCATACAGTATAACGTCTCCTTGTGGCCCCATACAGTATAACGTCTCCTTGTGGCTGCCCTCATACAGTATAATATCTCCTTGTGGCTTCCTCCATACAGTATAACGTCTCCTTGTGGCTGCCCCCATACAGTATAATGTCTCCTTGTGGTTGCCCCCATACAGTATAATGTCTCCTTGTGGCTGCCCCATACAGTATAACGTCTCCTTGTGGTCCTCCATACAGTATAATGTCTCCTTGTGGCCCCATACAGTATAATGTCACCTTGTGGCCGCCATACAGTATAATATCACCTTGTGGCCTCCATACAGTATAATATCTCCTTGTGGCTGCCCCCATACAGTATAACGTCTCCTTGTGGCTGCCCCCATACAGTATAATGTCTCCTGGTGGTTGCCCCCATACAGTATAACTTCTCCTTGTGTCTGCCCCCATACAGTATAACGTCTCCTTGTGGCCCCATACAGTATAATGTCTCCTTGTGGCTGCCCTCATACAGTATAACGTCTCCTTGTGGCTGCCCTCATACAGTATAATGTCTCCTTGTGGCTGCCCCATACAGTATAACGTCTCCTTGTGGCTGCCCCCATACAGTATATTGTCTCCTTGTGGCTGCTCCCATACAGTATAATGTCTCCTTGTGGCCCCCATACAGTATAACGTCTCCTTGTGGCTGCCCCATACAGTATAATGTCTCTTTGTGGCCCCATACAGTATAACGTCTCCTTGTGGCTGCCCCATACAGTATAATGTCTCCTTGTGGCCCCATACAGTATAATGTCACCTTGTGGCCCCCATACAGTATAATGTCTCCTTGTGGCCCCATACAGTATAATGTCACCTTGTGGCCCCCATACGGTATAATGTCTTCTTGTGGCTGCCCCCATACAGTATAACGTCTCCTTGTGGCCCCAAGTGTTTTTTCTTCTAAATGGGTATTTATCGCGATATATATCGTTATCGCGATAAATTTCTTAATATCGTTATCGTAAATAAATATTTTTGCTATCGCCCGACTCAGTTCTAGCTATGCCCCAGTCTGTTGGTGTAATACAGCCATAATAATGGGACTGTTCAGAAAACCTGTATCCCTGTGAACCGGTTTACTGCCAGAGATATATGTAACACTTTACCAAATAACGCTCTGCATGTTCTTTTGGCAACAAAAGGCTGGGGCATATTAACATTGCAGGGAGGGGTCTCCCGGAGATGTCAGGACATCCAGACACTAATTACAATTATCCAATAGCTCCCTTTGTTAAAGGCAGATGGAGAGTAATGACAGTGTTTAGGAGCCTGGACAGATTACAGCATTTAGCTTGTCTGCATGAACAAGTCATGATCAGCACAGAACTCAATGCATTGTCTCCCTGTCACCACAACTAAGCTGGTAGCGTACAACCCTGCTGACCACATGAAAGCCACTCAACACCTCTCATGCTGCCTACACTTATAAATGAGAATACATACATACATTTCTAATTGTACTGAAGGTTAGCAACTTGATCATTCTGTATTATTTTTAGTGTTAAAAGGGTTTAATAAGGTTAGAAAACATAGCTCTTTTCCCCACAAAGAATGGTGCTATAATCCATAGGCTATACTTGGTATTGCAACGCCATTGAAGTGTAGCCTGTACTCAAGTATAGCTTGACTAGCCTGACCAATTTATATGAAAAACACAAAGGCAAACGCAAAGTTTTCAATAGTTTTTGTATATATATATATATATATATATATATATATATATATATTTGCAAAAATTATCAATTTCAGTTTTACAATCTATAAGTATGTGTGTTTCACTAAAATGAGCAGTTTTGTTTTTGTTTTATTCTGTAAACCACTCTAACTATTCCATTCTAACTACTGACCCATTTTTCCTTTGATCACATTCCAGAGCTTTTCACTGGGATTCAGTCCTGAAGATTGGGCTGGCCATGACAGGGTCTTGATTTGGTGGATCAAGTTTTCTCTCATGGTAAATTTGTACGACGCTTGATTCAAGTGTCCTTCACAAAAACAAACCTACTTGATTCCAGCCTTGCTGAAACATCACCATATCATC
Organism: Rhinella marina; assembly: GCA_900303285.1. Lineage (NCBI taxonomy): Eukaryota > Metazoa > Chordata > Amphibia > Anura > Bufonidae > Rhinella > Rhinella marina. Next base: position 14,007 of record ONZH01016421.1, read on the forward strand.
ATCGATCCTGCACCAAATTTCACAATGGGTGTGGAACACAGTGACTTGTAGTCCTCTTCAGGTCTCCTTCTTTTAAAACATCCTTGTCACAACACACATTGTAAGACAAAGTAAAAGACTTCTCCAAGCAAACCAGAATGGAAGAAATTCAGTTGTGTGCCTTAGGATATGAACATTTGTGTCTTGACCCTACTCCCCAGTACCAACAAGATTTAAAGGAAATACTTATGAAAGCGAAATCCAACAAATTGATCAGTGAGGATGAATCTATCTTTACCTATTTTTGCATTCTCTGTGTTTACCGCAGGCCAGTGATGTCACGACTACTATCACTGGCCTGGGCACGGCTAAGCTCCATTCATGTGAACAGAGCTTAGCCCCTCCCAGGCCAGTGATACTAGTCGTGAAGTCACTGGGCCTGCGGTAAACACAGAGAAGGCCGCGGCGCTCCTGCAGCTCTCAAACAGCTGATCGGCAGGGGCCCCGGGTGTCGGACCCCCGCCGATCAGATGCTGATGATCTATCCAGAGGATAGATCATCAGTTTTTAAAAACTGCAGAACCCCTTTAAGAGCTTTGATACAGAGTGATTTATTATTGAGATTGGAGAGTATTACTATTGATGAGGAGTGGTGGCTTGCTTCAGTTTATGTGGAGGCTCTCTACGCCTCCATCACACATGAAGCAGGATTGAGGGCTGTAGAATACTTCCTAAAAGCCAGGGGCCACCACCGGAGAGCCCATAATACACAGGTTTTGGAATTACTTCAATTTGTATTGACAAGGATTTTTTTTTCCTGTTTGACAGCCAGTTCTAACACCAGCTCAGGGGCACTGTGATGGGCAGCTCATGTGCGCCGTCTTATGCAAATCTGCTTCTGGGATGGTGGGAGGAGACTATTGTTTTCAGTGATACCCGTTACAAGGGATAGCTTACATTGTCCTTTGAACCCGCTTCATTGATGACGACTTTGTCAAACAGATGAATATAAATTCCATTAACTTAAGATTCACGTCAGAGATTGGGAAGGATCACTTACCTTTTTTAGACATTTACATCAGGAAAACTGTGTTGGGAAACCTGGAGACTAAAATTTACCGCAAACTCACAGCCCCAAATTCTTTATTTTTTTTTTGTTTTAAAATAACTGTGTACATTAACATACGGCACAAAAGTGCCAACTGGGGAAGGATTGGGGGAGGTCAATTAGGATGAGGGGGGTAGGGATTTGAGAGAAGAGAGACGATGTCCAGTATAACCTTTTGAAAAAACGTGATGGGTTTCACAGATTGAGAGAAGTCAATGTGAAAAATTTCTAAAGGTACACCATGGTGACCATACTGCTTGAAACCAGTGAGGTCTCCTTGTTTCCCAGCTAGCTATTTGCTCCATTCTGTAGATGCTATCACATTTTGTCAACCATTGAGAGAAGGGTGGGGCTTCATTAGATTTCCATTTGGTAGCTATTAATATTCTGGCGGCTGCTAACAGATATGTATATAGCATTTTCAGCTGTTTAGCGCCTTTAACATCATTTAAGAGACCTAATAAACAACCTTTTTCAGTTGGGTGAATCTTCACTTTGCCAATGTGTGACAGAGTGTCACAAATCTTATTCCAATACGGAGTAATGAGCGGGCACTGCCACCAGATATGCAATAATGTTCCTATTCCATTTTGGCATCTCCAGCACACTGGATCGCAGGATGGAAAGAGGGAATGAAGTTTTTGTGTATAGTACCATCGGATAAGTATTTTAAAAGCGTTCTCCTGCAGTTTCACGCAACGAGACACTTTTGGTGCATATGAGATAAGTTGTTTTACCTCCCTCTCTGAAAATTGCGTGTTCAGATCTTTTTCCCATTCTTTGATAAAAACACATGCTCCGGGTCTGGCGTGGGAAACCAAGCTGTTATAAATCTCAGCGATTTTCTTTTTTGGAGGTTTGTTAGACAAAACCATCGTCTCAAATTTTGTCATGTATTGTTGGGGAGGAGGCCCAGTTTTCCCTATGTGGTGTTTGATGTGAAATTTGTGTAAAAAGGTAAGTGGAAGGAGACTTGGGTGGGATTCCCAATCCTCTTGAAGGACCCCTGTGGCATCCATTAAGTCTACTATTGGAAGAGTGATCCCAGCACTCATTCACGACAAAGTGGAATTGAATGTAGGATTCGCGTTCCATAAAACATTTCTTACTTGGATTAGTGGAGTCACCTTAAAGGGGTTGTCCGCGTTATAACAACTTTAGCTAATCTTGCTGGCAATGACTAGCCAATGACTAGCTTCAGCTGCCACAAGCAGTACATTACTGCTAAAGCCAGTGATTGGCTGGAGTAGTGCATGTGACCATGCCTATGCTGCAGCAGATGTAAACACCACGCAGGGACCAAAACATGGACATGTGGGAGGCAGCATGGAGGAACTGAGCGGCAGAAAGCAGGTAAATATGAATCTTCCGTTTATGGAGGCAGGCTGGAAGAACTTGCAAAAAAATTATTATTCATGGAGAACCCCTTTAAGTGCTGAGAGTAAGATTGCAGACAGGTAAGTATGCCATATCCTAATAGTAGTTTTAGACAGGGTGCTGAGTGCAGAGGCATATTTGGCTAAATGTTTTTGGATGGAAAATAAATAAGCTCTTAGGGGGGGTAATGAATCACCTGTTTCGGCTTGTATGTCTAGTCTATCATCAGCAGATCTGTGCCACTCCAAACATCTCGTCCCATGAATTGCCCTATAATAAAGCTTTAGATCTGGGAGGCCTAAACCTCCAGCTTTGTTCAGTTGTATCAGGATAGAATGTGGGAGGCGTGGCCGGGATTTACTCCACAAAAATTTAGAGAAAAGGCGTTTTAATTGTATAAAAAAAGGAGTTGGGTAAGGGGATAGGTAGGGTTTGCATGTAATATAATATTTTGGGCATTAATATGGATTTGATTAAAGTGCGCCTCCCAAACCAGGATGTAAAGGGGATATCCCAGTTGTCAATTGTATTTTTGATACAGATTGTACAGATTCACGGGATCAGAGGTTATGTTCACTCACGTAAATTTAATTGAATTAGAGGACCATTGGTAGGGGGTGTGTAGTTCCAATAGTTTTTGCGTTTGGATGGGGAGGGTAACATTTAGCACCTGTAACTTTGTGGGGTTAATCTGCAAATTAGACATTTCCCCAAATTTGTGAAAGAGAGCTAAAATAGTTGGAAAGGCCTCCTCTGGGTTCGTGATGATCAGAAGGAGGTCATCCGCAAATGCGGATAATTGGTGTCTCTTTTTTATTGTTAAACTCTTTATGTTTTCGTCCTGACTGAAATAGGCATTTTACTGTGAGAATAAATAACAATGGGGATAGGGGGGAAAGAGTACCATTCACTAGCACTCTGGCTGTGGGAGAGTTGTACATAGCCATAATAGCCTCTATGAATGGAGAGGGCACTCCAAATCTGAGCAAAGCTTTTTGCATAAATAACCAATCGATGCGATCGAACGCTTTTTCTGCATCCATTCCTAAAAGCACCAAAGGTGCAGAGTGTCTTCTAGCATAGTGTATGAGATTTACCAATCTGGTGGTATTCATCCTCCCCTCCCTGCCAGCAACAAAACCCACCTGTTCTGCATGTAAAGTTGTGGCAATAGCCACAATATAACTTTAAGTCTGCATTAAGCAATGAGATGGGCCTGTAGCTGGCACAGGAGGTGGGATCTTTCCCTTCCTTTGGTAGAATAGTAATCAAAGCTGATAGCATATGTTGAGGAAGGTGGGTACCCTGCAAAACCCCATTACAAACTGCTAGTAGTTTTGGAAGTAGTATGGAGGAGAATGAGCTATAGTAAACAGTCGGTAAACCATCAGGTCCTGGGCACTTGTGAAGGGGGGTAGATTTTAGTGCCTTCTCCAGTTCTTGAAGAGTAAAGGGTTGAATAAGAAGAGAGATAGCTTGTTCTGATGTAATAGGGAGATGGAGTTGGGCCAGCCATGCATCAATTCTCCTCCCTCTATCTTCAACCTCCTAGTATTCACTAAAATGTTTGGAAATTTGTTCTGTAGATCTTAATGTTTGCGAATCATTTGTCATAATGGATTGAAATTACAGTGCTTTGCGAAAGTATTCAGCCCCCTGAAATTTTTCAACCTTTTGCCACATTTCAGGCTTCAAACAAAAAAGATATAACATTTTAGATTTTTGGTGAAGAATCAACAACAAGTGGGTCACTATTGTGAAGTGGAACGAAATTTATTGGATCATTGAAACTTTTTTTGTAATAATAAGGCTAGGGCTACACGGCGACATGTGTCCCGCGACAATAAGTCGCGCGACACATAGTGCACAACTACACGACGACAGTTGTCGCTCGACATTGATGTCGCACCAAAGTCGCACCAAGATGGATTTTTTGCGACTGTCGTGTCGCAGTCGTAGCATGTCGCATGTCGCAGTGCGACACCATAGACTTCCATTATAAAAATTGTCGCGCGACTTTGGGGCGACAAGAAGTCGCGCGACAACTGTCGTCGTGTAGCCCTAGCCTAAAACTGAAAAGTTGGGCGTGCAAAATTATTTGGCCCATTTACTTTCAGTTCAGAAAACTCACTCCAGAAGTTAATTGAGGATCTCTGAATGATCCAATGTTGTCCTAAATGACTGATGAAGATAAATAGAATCCACCTGTGTGTAATCAAGTCTCCGTATAAATGCACCTGCTCTGTGATCGTCTCAGGGTTCTGTTTAAAGCACAGAGAGCATCATGAAGACCAAGGAACACACCAGGCAGGTCCGTGATACTGTTGTGGAGAAGTTTAAAGCCGGATTTGGATACCAAAAGATTTCCCAAGCTTTAAACATCCCAAGGAGCACTGTGCAAGTGATCATATTGAAATGGAAGGGGTATCAGACCACTGCAAATCTACCAAGACCCGGCCGTCCCTCTAAACTTTCATCTCAAACAAGGAGAAGACTGATCAGAGATGCAGCCAAGAGGCCCATGATCACTCTGGATGAACTGCAGAGATCTACAGCTGAGGTGGGAGAGTCTGTCCATAGGACAACAATCAGTCGAACACTTCACAAATCTGGCCTTTATGGAAGAGTGGCAAGAAGAAAGACATTTCTCAAAGATATCCATAAAAAGTCTTGTTTACAGTTTGCCACAAGCCACCTGGGAGACACACCAAACATGTGGAAAAAGGTGCTCTGGTCAGATGAAACGAAAATCAAACTTTTTTGAAACAATGCAAAAATGATATGTTTGGAGTAAAAGCAACACAGCTCATCACCCTGAACACACCATCCCCACTGTCAAACATGGTGGTGGCAGCATCATGGTTTGGGCCTGCTTTTCATCAGCAGGGACATGGAAAATGGTTAAAATTGATGGGAAGATGGATGGAGCCAAATACAGGAACATTCTGGATGAAAACCTGTTGGAGTCTGCAAAAGACAATGATCCCAAACATAAAGCAAAATCTACAATGGTATGGTTCAAAAATAAACGTATCCAGTCTATCTTAGAATGGCCAAGTCAAAGTCCAGACCTGAATCCAATTGAGAATATGTGGAAAGAGCTGAAAACTGCTGTTCACAAACGCTCTCCATCCAACCTCAAAGAGCTCGAGCTGTTTTGCAAGGAAGAATGGGTAAGAATTTCAGTCTATAGATGTGCAAAACTGATAGAGACATAACCCAAGCGACTTGCAGCTGTAATCGCAGCAAAAGGTGGCGCAACAAAGTATTAATGCAAGGGGGCCGAATAATTTTGCACGCCCAACTTTTCAGCTTTATTATTACAAAAAATGTTTAAACGATCCAATACATTTCGTTCCACTTCACAATTGTGACCCACTTGTTGTTGATTCTTCACCAAAAATTTAAAATGTTATATCTTTTTGTTTGAAGCCTGAAATGTGGCAAAAGGTTGAAAAGTTCCAAAGGGGCGAATACTTTCGCAAGGCACTGTATGACCTTACCTTCCTTTTTTTTAAACTAGCCATCATAAATTTAGAAGCATTGTCCCCATGTTCATAATATTTATATTGGGCTTATTGGGCGTATTGACGTGGTCTGGTTTGCTCAACAGAGTTTTATCTAATCTCCAGTTAAAGTAAGGTCTAGGGATGGAGGTTATCTCTAATGACAAAAATATTGGAGCATGGTCAGGTAGCAGGATGCTACCTATCAAGGTCCGGGAGCATTTAGACAAGAGTTGTGGAGGTATCAAGAAGTAGTCCAACCAATAAGAGGTATGGGCCACTGAATAAAATGTGTAATCTTTGGTTGTTGGATGTAGTGCTCTTCAGACATCGACAAGGCCCGTGCCCGCTAGTTGTGATTTAATCTTCCGTAAGGCTAATTGAGACATGGAAGAGAAGCCAGCCGATGTGTCTAAAGCTGGATCTAAAGCTACATTCAAGTCTCCCCCAACAATCAGCAAACCTTCAGCAAAGGAGCGAAATAAAGATAATGTACATTCTAGCCAGTCAGCTTGTGCAGTATTGGGAGTATATACATTTCCTAAAGTCACTTTTTGTGTACCTAATAGTCCTTGCACAAACATTAACATGAGAGTAATTGGGCTGTAGAAAATTCCAATACTGTGGCTTGTAAAAAGACAACACCCAAACTAACAGCACTTTACATAGCTTAGGAAATATCCTAAGCAATAGGGGGTAGGAAAGGACCATAACCAGGGTCCGAGGTTTGGTCAACAAGAAAGATTATTAAGATGGGTAACAGTAGGTATGCCCAAATAGCATTATAAGAGAAATAAAGTGCAACAATTAAGTAGAAAACTATATGCACTGACTAAAAAAAATGTAGCATTCAGCTGTATATTAGAAAACCTAGGTAATCTGTCAAATAGCTTTATGTATACTTAGCTCAAGTTCTTCAGGGCTATAGTTATCTCTGAACAGTAGAACGAGAGTGAGAGTTCTTGTGAGGTAATGGCGATGATAGAAAACCAGGAACTATGAAGTTCATTGGACTGCCATGTCGGTCGCCAGAAGCTTGGAAGTTATTGTTCCTGGTCTCCGTTTCCCTCGGTTATCAGTGAATCGGCTCACGGGCGCCCATAGGATCTCTGTAGGCAAGTCCGGCAAGTCCGCCAGATCCTTCGCTGAGTTCCAATCTGGTATGTCTAATAGGGTGATTTCCAGGACATCATATACTGTAGGTAGATCTGATGGAAAGCGCACCACTAATTTGCAGCCTGGTGCATTGATAAGAAGGCCAAAAGGGTATAGCCAGCGATATAGTATTTTTTTGTTTCCAAGAATGTCCAGCAAAGGTTTAAGTACCCTGCGTTTTTGCAGTGTAATGGGCGACAGGTCTTGAAAGAGAGATATCGTCGCATCTGTGAAAGTAATGGACGGTTGGGTCCTAGCAGCTTTCAAAATTTGCTCCTTAGCTTGGAAACTGGAAAGCCGACATATCACATCTCTCGGCGGTTCTCCTTGTTTGGGGGGAGGACGCAAGCCTCTATGTACTCTGTCCATAGTAAGGTCTGCTCCGGAGTCGGGGCCTAACAGCATGGTGAACAATTAAACCAACTGAGTTACTTAACGTGTCTACTTCAATAGAATCCAGCAGACTCTTCAGACGCAAATTATAGCGGTGACCCCTGTTATCCTGGTCTTCTGCCAGGTTGTATAAAAGGTTGATATGAGCCTGTGTTCTATCTAGGCAGTGTGATACCGCCGTGCAGTGGTTTACTATGGCGTCTTGTTGGCCTTCTAAAGTATCGACCCTCTCACTGACCTGTCGTAGATCGCTTTTGATTTCCAGTAGGTCTTTGCGCAATACACCGTTCACACAGGGAAGGGGGGGGTAGACTGGGATCAAAAGGTCCTCCAGAGAAAATCCTGGTGGATCTTTTGCAGTTTGCAGTTACATCCTCATAACTGCTCTCTTTTGACTACTTTCCAATGGTTACACTTCTATTTATTACTCATCACTTTTTATTTTTGAACTTTTGGGCTTATTACCATATAAATTAGAACCCACTAACCTTTACAATATCATCAGATGACTTTTTTCCTGTCTGGTCATGCAGATTGTTATTATCCCACTAATTGTCCCTAATGTTTGGCCACTGTGGAAATCTAAATGGAATGCCCATATGGCATTCGGATCCCTGAGCGGTAAGCACAAGCATTCAGCTGGGTGTTCCTTAGCAGCACTGATGCTGCGCTGCCCTCTCAACCGCGCCCCCCTCCTGTCCTGTGAAGCACCCAGCTGCCTCGCACTCCCGGTCATGTGCTGGTGACATCAGCAGGAAACCTGGAAGCAGGAGGTGAGCGCGACATTTGTATCTATTTAAACAGGGGGGTTGCATCCCGTGCTGCTGACATTGAGCCAGTCAGACTGCCACACACGTTGTACTTCTAGGAGAGGGACAACTGAACACTATATATACTTTTTGTAGTGTTATTAGGTACAACTAAACTATTCATTATCACTAGTGTTACCTTTTGGGGTTTTGGGTGAAAGCATCCCCCCCTTTCCTTTTTCCCTACAAAAGTGACATCTAGGGCTTGTTAATAGGGCTAGGTTCTGGACAGGGCCGCCCTTTTCAGGGTGATGACTCTGTATTTAGGAGGTTATTAGGGTACAATAGTCCTGACAGGTTGTTCTAGGGCAAGTATCCAGTGTCCTGAGCCACTCCCGCCAATACCGGCATCACCCTCACAACCTGCTATTCAAGTGTCTATTGCTGTATCTACAGACCGGTAAGACCATTCTTTTATTAATTTTGGTAATTTTCTGTTTTTTATATACAAATAGAATAAGAGTTATGTTTTAGTTTATGATTATCACTACCCTTTCCAGTGTTGCATTTTGACATTTGTAGAGAGTGTATAATGAGTAGATTATCAGATACCTGGTCAGTTTTCAAGACTTTATGATGTAATTTATAGCTAGATATCCAAAAAGAGGAATAATAACCAAGAAGTGGTTAAGCAGTGTGAAAAAACATATCAACTGAAAACCTTTGTTTTATGTACAGGCTGCCATGTACAGTATCATAAGACAAAGTAAATTAAAGACTTCTCCAAGCAAACCAGAGTGGAAGGAATTCAGTTGTGCACATTAGATTTTGGTTAAAAATAGGTTATTTTTTTGTCTCTGTTCTCAAAAACCACAAAGCCACATCGGAAGGACAACAGAGCAAATATTCAGGAGAAGGACGGCGCATGCAATGGAAACTTACAAACATTAATAGATTTAAAACGAATAATGTTTTTCAGGCCCAAAATAAAGAAAATAGTTGTATATTCGGAATAGAAATAGAAATATTTAATAAAATGACTGTAATTGAGTTTTCTCATATGATTTATATGCATAGTAACATATATATATATACATACTGGTTTTGTATTAGCTTTAGAGGAAAGGATGCTGTGTTGCTTTTTCCCAGAGACGTATGCAAAATCTGCCCTAACTATCATGCATTATTTTTTAATACAGCTCTCATTATTAAAGGGAACCTGTCATCTCTGAAACACCCACTGAACTAGAGTAAGCGTTGTATAGTGTAAGTGATGCTGAATCCAATTATGTAAGTTTTATCTTCATACTCACTTCCATTCCGTTGCTGTACTCCCACAAACCTGCAGTAAAATGCACTCACTGGCCTCTTCTTTGAGTCCTCTCCATTATGTGAGTGAGCACTGGAGTCCACTGAGTGCATTTTACTGCATGTTTGTGGGAGTGCAGCGTCAGAATGGAAGCGAGTATGAAGACAAAAATTACATAACCGGACTCGACGTTACTTACACTATACACCGCTTACTCTAGTTCAGGGGGTGTTTCGGAGATGACAGGTTCCCTTTAAGGGCAGAAATTTTGGGTCCCTTTAGCCGTCGAGGCCCTCAAACAGCTGCAGCCTATAAAGGTAATAACAGATCTTTTTTTTATTATTCCAGAATGTAGATGTGAATGTAGAATGTAGATATGATCAGAGTTCCAGGTGAAAGAATTATAGGGAAGAGGGTAAAAATGGACAGACTGACCTATAATATTGCACATTTTAGTTCCTAAAATAGTGATTTTGTCTGAGATAAATACAGCATGTGTCATCATGTTCTGTCTATATATGCTAACTAAGCACTCTGGAGATTTAGATGCTATTTTTGAAAAGTATAGCTTAGACTTCAAGTAAATACTACTTACAGAACATTATAAAGTGGATTGAAAACATTCATGTATGAACATAATGAACTAAACAGAGCAGGGCAGTACTAATCTAATTGAAATCTAGGCCAAAACTTACAGGGTAATGTATGAAAGGCTTTGCACCAGAAAAGTGGAGTATTTTTAGCTATTTTGGCGGATGGAGAAGGATTTCCAACAAATTTATGGAGTGCTTGCAACTTTTATTTATTTATTTTTATTTTTTTTGCATGCATGACCAGCATTTTGTATGTAGGAAGACAGATGTTTGTGTGTGTGGAGTTACATTTTAGCCAAACTTATCAACTGGGACTTCTCAAAAAAGTCGCAAGTGTACTCCGATCCCTTGGAGAAATTACTGATGGAACCATTATAATTAGCAACATTAGACTGGAAAATCACTAGGTAATTTATGCAACAAGTTATATACCATATAAATAATACCTTACCCCTTAGTCCAGTAGTCTGAATTTGTGCCAAATTCTTCACAGTGGCTCCTGCTGTAAGATAAATCTGACACATAGATAGGCACTTTTGTTCAACTGCATGCCAACTGCCACATTATAATTTCAGAAACTCCACTAACATTTCAAAGCATCTAAAACAAGAAACCTAACACTTTATAGTAAATGAATGCTTTATACAGTGCATAAAATCACAGGCCCAAACCCGAAGGCTGCATTAATTCTTATTTTTGCCTATTGCACTGTTGTCATGGAAATATGAGCTCCAATTTACTGATCACATCAATATCTACAGTACACACATTCACTAAATTTACTATATTTACTTAACAGCCAAAATATAGGTAGAATGTCCATAATGATAATGATTTAGGTTAACATCATGATGTAATTTCTTCGAGTGTTTAATATTGATGACCAACCCTCAGCATAGGTCATCAATATCAGACGGGCCAGTGTCTGACCCTCAGGACTCCAGCCGATTAGTTCCTGTGAGTGTAAAGGCCACATGGTAGCTCACCAAGCACAGCACCATGCATTTGAATGGGAATGACCTGCACATGGGCCACATTACCATAAAATGGGGCATCACAGAATTAGGAAGAGGCCGCAGTGCTCACTGGAGTGCCGCAGTCTCTTCAAAAAACTCATCAGTGGGGTTGCCAGGAGTAGGATCCCCACTGATCTGATATTAATGACCTATCCTGTGGATAGGACATCAATATCAAAATCTTGGAGAAGCCTTTCAAAGGACATGTGTCACTCATGATTTTTTCTGCTAGTTAAAACTAGTGTCATGGTTCCCCCGGCTGCTGCAGCCTCCGTACGACAGTGGCATCTGGTTGCCAGGGGAACCAAGAACGTGGCCCGGCCCTCTATGACATTGGATCCCCGGGCCAATGAGCAAAGGCGTGGGGCTCCCGAACGTCTGAGTGCACAGGCGGCAGTGCTCTGGAGTGCATGGACGCCGACGTGAGTGTGTCCCTGCTTACTATAAAGGTAAGCATCTGCGGTAAGCAGATACCAGTGAATTTCTGTTCTTCTGGTTCCCGCTGCTGTTGTATTGTGGTATTGCATTTACTTTAGCTGTGGACTGCTGGATCTGATATTGTGACTACGTTTTCTGGCTTCTGGCAATTTGGTCTTGTATTGCTCACCTGGATTTCTGGCGTGTCTGGCGTTCTCATTTGCTTCTAGTGTTCTTGCCACTTCATTGACCAACTGGCTTTTGACCCTGGTATTGTATGACTATTCTTATTGTTTCTGTTTGTTTGTTCCCTGTTTGTTGCTCCCTCACATACTTAGTAAAGACACCGTCGACCAGTTATGGGGTCACTGCATACGGTGACCGTGCAAGTAGGCAGGGATGGCGGGTTTGGGAAGTTTTAGGTCTGCACTATCCCTATGTGTGTGTGCTACACTGTCGTCATACAGTACATATTCACCAGCCGAACCTAACTCTGCTTGTTATTTCACGTAATGAATCCTGTCTTCAAATTGGTGCAACAAATGTAAAGTCAATCCCTGATGGCCCAGGACCTAACCCAAAAGGTTCAGAAACAGGATATGACTCAGGGATCATTGGTCAGTAGTTTGACTTCTTCACCTATGGAACCCAAACTTAAACTGCCTGAGAAGTTCGCAAACAATATTTTTGACCTTCAAGGAGAGGTAAAAGCTTTATTTTAGACTGAGACCCCTATCTTCAGGTTCAGAATTGTTATTTCCCTATTACATGGGGATCCCCAGGAGTAGGCATTCTCTCTCCCCTCTGACTCGCCTGTCTTAGCTTTTATTGACAATTCTTTTTCTCTGCACTAGACCTGTTTTATGATGAGCTGGACAAAGTGGCATATGCGGAGAGAGTAAACTTGGCAGTTTAAAACAGGGTGCCCCATCTGTGGATAAGTACTGTGCTAAGTTCAGGAAGTGGTGTGTTGCTTCTGGCTGGAATGACCATGCTTTAAAGGGGTATTCCCATGTCACAAATGTAGTTTGTATAGTTAGATATAGTCATACCAATATTATAACTGATAGAATGTATTTATATAAAATGTACCGTTTAGAAGATTTTCCTATTTGTATATCCATTGTCCCACACACATTAGTCAGGCCATTGCCCCTAGTTATGGCCACCGCGGCCATGTAGTAGTGGTGGTCAACTTGCTGTTGTTCAAACCCGCTCTGAGGTAACTGCTGTACTGTGAGCGCACATTGCATGAGCATGTGGAGACACATCTTAGGTTGTAGCATTTTTGTCTGCACTTCCAAAACGCAGAGAAATAGATCCTGTTCCAAGATCAATTCATCTCTATGGAGCAGGATCTGTTTATAAAGTCTGCGTTTTGGACGGATCCTGACCATTGCGTTTTGGACTGGTAGCGTCCAAAACGCAGATGTGAAAATACCCTAACGTGTCTGCGCATGCTCATGCAATGTGCGCTCACAATACAGCAGTTACCTCAGAGCGGGTTTGAATAAGAGCAAGCCAGCCACCGCTACTACATGGCAACGGTGGCCGTAACTAGGGGCAACGGCCTGACTGATGTGTGTGGGACAATGGATATACAAATAGGCAAATCTTCTAAACTGTACATTTTATATAAATACATTCTATTAGTAATAATATTGGTATGGCTATATCTAACTATACAAACTACATTTGTGAGATGGGAATACCCCTTTAAGGTGTCAGTTCTGCAGCGGGCTGTCTGAAAGTTTAAAAGGCCTATTGGTTAGCTACTCTACCCCCAATACCCTTGAAGAGACCTTGATGCTAGTGGTTCCTTTGGATCACCGACTTAGGGAATGTAGTAGGGAACGTGTAGTTGTGCAGCTTCCCAGGTCTGCTCCTGATATGATTCCTGCATCCCATACACCTATTACTGACAAGGAAGAGCCCATGCAGCTTGATGCTACTTCTCTCTCTCTTTGGAACAGCAAACTCTCATAAGACATCAGAGGCTCTGTTTTTATTGCAGTGCTTTCGACCATTGGGTCAAGTCATGTTCCAAGTGCCTTCCACGGGATACGTTGACAGATTTGTGAAAGGTTGGGAAAGGATTATTGGGAAAAAGGGCACATTACGATATCTCAAAGAGAATTATGTTACCTATTTGTCTACAATTTAGGAGTAAAAAATTAACTAGGGAGGCTTTTATAGATTGGGGAGTCCTTTACTCTGAAATCTGTTCCCTGTTCGTTATGAAGGAAATACCTGTTGATGTTCTGTTAGGTATTCCTAACCTGATTAATGAATTTCGGGATATTTTTCAGAAATCTAGTTTGAATTTTCTGTCTTTCTTTTTTTCCAGACTCCAAGTTTCCCAAAGTGTGGATTTTTAGTCCGCCAGGTCTAGAACACCAAGCCATGAAAAAATACATTAACAAAAGTCTGGTAAAGGGGCATATTATACCACCTGTTTCTCCTATGGGGACGAGATTCTTTTTTAAGAAAAAAAAAGGATGGCGGTCTCAGACCTTGTGTTGACTATCTGGAGCTTAAGAAAATCATAGTCAAGAACCTCTATCCTTTGCCTTTGATACCTGATCTCTTTAATCAGACCCAGGGAACCAAATGGTTCACCAAGCTAGAACTCCAGGGAGCTTGTATTCTCATCTGCATCACAGAAGGGCATGAGTGGAAGACTGCGTTTAGTACCCCAGAGGGTCACTTTGAATACTTTGTGTTGCCATTTGGTTTAAGCAATGCTCCTGTGTTCTTTCAAGATTTTATGATTTGTTGGAATATTTTTAGTATTTTATCTTGGTGATATTCTGGTATACTCTCCAGATTTGAATTCTCATGTTTGACATGTTCAGTTCATCTTAAAGATTCTGAGAGATAATTTGTTGCCTGTGAAATTGGAAAAATGTCTGTCTGGAGTCAAGAGGTACCATTTTTGGGGGTACTATTTTCTCATCATGGGCATCTATGTCACTTTTGATGCAACCCGTTATTTTATTGGCCTTGGCAGCAGCTGCCTGACACTGGTTTCTACAGCTTAGTTTGTGGTTCACTAAAATTCCTAAATCCTTTTCCATGTCAGTGTTACTCAGTGTTTAACCATTTAATTTAGTATGTACTGGTGACTTTCATTATACCTTCCCATGTGTATAAACCTTACGTCTGTGTAAGACATTACTTAATTCTCTTTGAATACGGAGGTGTATGCCATCTGTTCCTCTTCATCGCTCTCTTTAACTACCCCCTCATCACTCTGTAAAGGGCCAACACCTTCAGATTTATACTTTTTACCGTTTATACAGTGTGGCCCACAAAAAAGTAGCCCATCTCCAATATATTGTAATCAAATCCATTCAACCCCCAACAGAACATGAAATTTTGGTCCGTTAAGCAAACTTCCTTCAAAGAATTGTCCTTAGTGTTTTTAGATCATATTGTCAAGATTTATGGCATTCCAGAAACGAACGTTTCCGACAGGGGATTCAATTTGTGTCAAAATTTTGGAGATCATTTTGCAATCGTTTGGGTGTCACTCTCTCTTTCTAGTTAGCCTTTCACCTGGAGACTATCGGGCAGACTGAAAGGTTGAATCAGACCCTTGAAGAGTTTTTAAAGTGTTAAGTGGTTGACAATCATAGTGATTGGGTGTCATATCTGGTGTTGGCTTTATTGGCCATCAATAATTATCCTAATAGTTCTATTAATACTTCGCCATTTTTCTGCAGTTATGGTTTCCATCCTCATGTGGGTTCTTTTAAGTCTTCGAATTCTAATAATCCTGAGGTTGAAGTGATGCCTGAAAAACTGTGAACAGTCTGGGCCCAGGTTCACACGAACCTGAGCAATTCCCAGGAGGTTCAAAAGAAAACTGCTAACAGAAAGAGGCCTTGAGGAATTAATTTTGTGCTGGGTGACAACCTAGTATCTACTAAAAATATTTGTCTTAAGTAGAGTTGAGCAAATCGAATCAAACGAAGTGGAATTCGATCCGAATTCCAGGATAAATTTGATTCGCTGCAAAGCCAAATTTCCTTGTGCTTCGTGGTAGTGAATCAATTTAACCTGAAATAGTGTTAAAAAAAAACAAAAAAAAAAACATACCTCCTCCATTTGCTCGCCATGGTCCAGCTGCCGCCATCTTCAATCAAGATAGCAGTGACTGGCCCATTGCGAGCAAATGGAGGAAGTGAGTATAATTTAATTTTTTTTCTGTTAATTTTACACTGGTTTTACTCTCAGATGCTGAGATCATGTATGAATGTGGCATCGGAGGGGTAAAATGATGGGGAGTGGCACTATGGCAGCTCCCTGTCATTAGACCCACTACTTGCAAAAAAATACACTTCGTGACAAAGTAGTTCGTCACAAAGCAAATTTTTTTGTAAAATTCAGCAAAGCAGCCAAATTGAATTTTGAATAGATTTGCTCATTGCTTGTCTTAAGATTCTGTCTAAAAATATGCGCCTATCTTTATTGGTCATTATGAGATTGTTGAAATTATCAACCCTGTATTGTCCCGCCTGAAATTACCTGACTTGTTCAATACTCCCCTGATTTCACAGGAACCTCTTGTCCCAGGGGAGGTAGAAGGTGAGACTGAGTATGGGTGCAAGGGTGGCACCACTACCTGGCATGCAGGGAAGCTGGCATGAGTGTGTTCCTGCGTAATATAAACCCCAGCTTCTGCAGTGAACAGATGCCGATGAATTTCTGTTCTTCTGGTGTCTCCTTTTCCATTGTGGTATTGCGTTTACTTTGGCTGTATCTGTATCTGATATCGTGACTATGTGCTATGAAAGTGTAATTGGGGGTTGGCCGGCAACCCCTTCTTCCATTGGCACCATAGCAGCTGCATGGTCTGTCTGTATTAGAGGTACACCACTGCATAGAGGCGATGATGATAATGATGAAAAGTGATCTGTACAGACCAAGAATTGGTGCCTTGGCTTAGTGGCCATTGCAAAAATTGCAGGATTTTAGAATTTTTGTAAATATATATAGTAACAAAGAAACATGATTTAAACAATAGGAAATTGTCTGATGACATATTCCCTTTAACCTCTTCCCGACATCCAACGTACATGTACGGTGCAATGGGATGTGACTTCCCACAAAGTGCAGTACATGTATGGTGTGCTGATCTGGCAGGCATAGAAGCTGTATCTGCTGACATCGATGAAAACTGCCGACCGCAACATCTATGGGGTTTGAAGAGGAAGGGGGCTCCATTTGTCTCTCGATGCGATGACATGGGACCAATGGTTGCCATAGAAGGCCCAAGCCTTGCAAAGACCCCAGGGTCTCATAGGACTAGCGATGAGCGAGCATGCTCGGCCGAGCATGCTCGAGTGCCATTTTTGCGTATTTGCGTATGCATTTTAAAATTCATACACTATTCATACGCATATTTTAATCTATACGCAAATGCGTACAAATAGCGTACAAATTCAATTTGTATGCTATTTGTACGCTATTCGTACGCATTTGCGTATAGATTAAAATATGCATATGATTAGCGTACGAATTTTAAAATGCATACGCAAATACGCAAAAATGGCACTCGAGCATGCTCGCTCATCTCTACATAGGACCAATATCAGTATAGTACAGGGACAAAAATAAACAGCGAAAAAATTGGTTTATAAAAATAATAAAGTTTCAAGGGAAAAAAGCACCCTTTTAGCCATACCACGTTATTCACAAAAAATAAAATAAAAATAGACATATTAGGTATCAATGCATCCATAATTATTGGCTCTATGAAAATTTCATGATCTAACTTGGTGAATGCGGTAAAAGCGTAATAGCGAGCAATCAAAAAGTACTATGTACCCCAAAATAGTACCAATGAAAACTTCAACTTAGTCCGCAAAAAATCAGCCCCCAAAAAAGACGATTGGCAGAAAAAAAAGGCAACTAAAATGACACGTCAGATTTGCCAAAAAAAAGAAGGTGAAAATGGCTGTGTCAGGAAGAGGTTAATATACATAAACTGTAATTTTATGTATTTGTTCTAGCACTGCTAATAAAGATCATTTACTACAGATTAGCTTAGTATTGCAAAACCATTTCCATATATAATAGCAGAATTCAGAAAGGCCAAATAATAAGAGACATTATTGTTTATGCACTTAACTGAAAAAGCCAAAGAATGTAAAACATCAACATATAAAAGCCTTTGTTTGTAGACCATGTAAAATTATGGAATGTTCTCAGGGTATATAGGAATCTCAATGTGCTTATTACGGGTTTATAAAGTGATCTACAGACAGCAGACGAGAACATTTTTTTAAATGTTTGAAACTGGCAAAGGCAATAATAAGGTGAAATAGTACAATTTTACGTTTACACCTGAAATATTCAAGGGTTTGTATCTTCTCAGACTTTGATTGCATATTACCAGGATATCCCATCAAAGTCATGCTCCAGAACAGGCCTCCTGAAAGTGAAGGAGAGTGGACTGGAGGAAGTCTAAAGTGAACACTGTGGTTGACAACTCATACGCTGTTTCTGGTAGTTTTTTTTTATTTCTGTACTTGAAAAGCTGTCTTAAAAGGCTAGTCCGAGATTTAGATATTGATAAAGCATAGGATCACATAACCCCAGGTAGGGCCCTTTCCGGCGGGCTAGCCCTTAAAGTGACACTATCGCGAAGAAAAAAATTTTGATATGTTTTACAACATAACAAAAGCAGGTTTTAACATAATGTATTTTTCAAATTGTGTAAATGTTTTTTTTTTATTCAGTTTTCTTGCCTTACATGGGGGCTGCCATGTTGGAAGTAAAGTGTGACAGTCTGGGTTTACAACACAATGGCACCTCACTTACGGCAGGCATGTACATAGGTTTCCTCAGTCGCTGCCGACCCTATAGAGAATGAATGGAAGACGTGAGCCCGCCCCTGTGCTGACACCAGTAACACACAGCCAGGTCCTCCCTCCTTGCTGCTGGGAGAAGCCCACTGCCTGCCCCTCACTCCTGCAGCACCGTCCTTGTCTTCATTAGGCTGCCTGTTCTAAATTCTATGGCAGCTCACCCCAGCAGTGCAGACAATTTTTGCTGAGTGTACTGCTGGGGTGAGCGGCCCAGGACTCAGAAACAGAGTAGATGGAGGTTCTTGGGGCTGTAGGACCTTAGTGATGTAATCGGCCATATGACCAGTGGGGGAGGAGCCTGAGGAGCAGAGATCTGTGTTTTTGTAACGAAGCCATTGTCTCATCTTATCTTGCTGAAGCAGTGATGTCACCGCTGAAGGTGTGAATTGGTGATGTCATTGGTACCACCCACTTTTTTGCAGCATGCCTACTTACAGGTTGCTCAAAGCCTCATTTGGCCAGCAGAGCTCCCCCTGGTGACCAAAGATGGTAAATATGGTAAAATCTAATATTTATTTATAATATTTCACACATTGGAATTTTTATTTATTTATTTATTATTTCTTACAAATATATAATAGATTTTTTTAGCATAAATAAAATATAGAACAGGTTTTTGTGATAGATTCCCTTTAATGCAATATAGACATGTGTCATAGACAGATGTAAACCATGTGTATTCTTAGCTTGTACATTGATGTGACAGGATGCCCCTTCCACAGACAAAGCAAATAACGACAATTATATAAACACATAACAGTAAAATACAGTAAATTCAGTGTCTTACAGCAAAAGATTTAGGAATTTAGTTAGATTGATTTAATTAATTGATAGTGATAGAGTTCTTAGCTAAGGACAGGAAAGAGTCAGTTTAGTTAATGTACTGTGTATTACTTTATTGCACCCAGACATTCACATGCATTGAGGTTCTGCTTACATTGCATATCAATATTTAAAGCTACAGTATTCATTTTTTTCTAATGTGCAGCAGACAGCTATCAGCCCAATTTCCACATGAAAAAAAATCAGCCTTACTGGCTGGTGAATTTTGTACCAGACCTGACGATATATATATATATTTATAGCATAGCAGTATCATGGTCAGTGCATACGCATAGTCAGTGTATATTTTTACTGCACACTGTCCAACTGCACATTTTTTCCCAACAAAGCTGTTGCAAAATGTCTTAAAATGCAAAATAATAAATGTATAAATCCTGATCAGACATATTTTGCAACATTAGGGCCAGCATGAATTTTTGCAGCAGACACTTAGTAATAAGTGTACCAAACCTGACTGGATGCATGTTGCAGTATGAAGCTCAGTTTATAGTTAAGACTGTGCCCGTGTTTTTTCTTGTAAGTGCAAACTATTTATCTACCACAGACTAGTGTACCTGACCTGGGATGTGGTGGTGCATCACTCATTGTTATATTGTAGCAATACAATGTCGGTACACAATAAAGTGGCAATGGGTGGGTTAATAGAAAGCAAAAGACCCAGGCCATGTCATCAACAAGTGAGAATGTGGGTGGCTATAGTATTACAAGGAGCAGCCAATACAGTTTGCTGAAATGATGGAATGGTTATTTTAAGTGCAGAGTTAACCTTACGTACATTAGCAGATACAAAACACCTGAACAATCAGGTTCAGTCTTTCCTGGACTGTGCCCTTTCATCATATGTTTCCTGATCTCATGGACTTTTGGCTCAGCAGATTGGAACAGTGGACAGATTTGGCCTAGTTTGCTATTGGTGTACTGTCTTGCCCAGCCTCAAGTGCACAGTCAGGTATTCAGCGTGACACATGGTGTCATCATACCAAAGCAGAAAAAAATTTCATCCGCAAGCATTTGTGAAAGTGAATCTGGCATGGATTCATTAGGATTTTCAAAATGTGTCCAGCTGATGCTAATGAATAGACCTGTCATTGCTGACAGTGGATATTTATTACCTGCCCAATGATGTCACTGGTGCTCTTTGCCTGTCCATCATATTCCTTATTGTATTGCTGCTGCAACTAGTAATACCCTATTGCCGCTACTTACTACCCCTACACAGCCACACATCTTCTGTTTATCAGGTTCCATACAGTACTGTTGTTGCTCTGGCTACTACTGCTGCCACCAGTACTATCCCTACACAGCCTTAAATATCTTGCCTTGTCTGTCGGGTACTACACTATGCTGCTGTGGCTACTGCTGCGGCTACTACTACCCCTACACAGCCATACATCTCCTGAGTTATCTGTCAGGTACTACTATGCGGCTGCTACTTCTACTACTACCCCTACAGAGCTTTACATCTCCTGCCTTGTCTATCAGGTACTACACTGTGCTGTGGCTACTACTGCTGCTACTACCCCTACAGAGCCTTACAGCTCCTGTCTTGTCTGTTAGGTTCCATACTGTACTGTACCTGCTCCCAAAAAGGGAGTAATTATAGGATTGCTCATGCAGAATTAAGTCATTTCTTTTTTCAATAATACAATATGAATAAACACTGGCAGGCATCTCCCCAAAAAGAGACACTTTATTAAAAGTTTACTTTAAAAAGCTTAACAAAAAAAGTTATTGTTATTTTTAACATTTGATAAATTTCAATACATTTGATAAATTTCAATATTTTTTGTGATAGGTCAATGGAGCACTTCACCTTAATTGCATTTCCTGGACATACTGCACGATTCTTATCTATATGATTTCATATTTTCCTAAAAACAACAAAATAATCTAATTTTTTTTTCAATCACTATAAGATTATTTCAAAACACCCTTGTGTTGCCCTTGTAAACTCAACCAACACTGTATTGTATTCATTGTGCCAGTATGGTTGTATGGCACACTAGCTTACATGACATTAAAGACCAATCAGAATACAAAATGAATACATGGTAAAGTGGGAAGAATACCTGGGAAGGGAGCTCTCTGATGCTACTTGGGGTCTCATATGGAGGAGAGCTGCAAAGTCCTCCATGTCAGTGCTAGCTCAGGAAAATCAATACAAAATTCTGATGCATTGGTATCATACCCCTACTCTCCTCCATAGGTTACATCCAACGGTGTCGGATAGGTGTTGGAGATGTTGGACTCACATGGGAACCTTATGGCACATCTTTTGGGATTGTCCAAATATACATCCATTTTGGATAACAGTCAGTAGCTTACTTAAAGATATTTTTGAATGTGACTTCCCAGTGGATCCTCTTTCTTTCCTACTGAATGTTTTCCCCAACAATTTTAGGACCAATACCCTTAAGCTAATCACCCAGATTCTGACAGCTGCTCGCTGTCTTATACCTCGGTTTTGGAAGCGGACCAGCTCTCCGAGTCTTTAAGATTTGTATGCCAGGGTGATGGAGATACACACCATGGAATATTCCACTGCTCTGTACCAGGACAAGGTTGATCTGTTCTATGCTATCTGGGATGTGTGGGATACTTATTGGCTTAATAGGTTGCCCTAAGTCCCTTATTTATATTTTGGCACCTTGACCCCCTTTTCTTACCTCCTCCCTAACCCATCTGTCTTTGTGTTAATGTTTCATGTTCCCTATGTAGGGACGGCCTTTCCGCCGTTACTACTGTTTTTTTTTTTCTTTTTATGTTGTTGGTTACTGTTTGCCTGAACTGGGTAACTGTTATATATAACTGAATTGACGACAAGACTCACTGTTATTATATTCAAGATTGCTTTATTATGCTGTGCCACAATACTTTTCATGTACTGTATGATGAGAGTTAATTTGCAATGTTTGATTTTATGGGCATGTGCTACTTCTCTTTTGACTTGCATGTATAAGCTCTATATACTCTGGCACTTTTCCTTGTTGTCCTTCAATAAATATACAATTATAAAAAAAAATACAAAATGAAAACATATCTGATACATTTCACAAGTGATTTTTTTTTTAAAAACATGATACAAGCAATATTCAATATGCAATTATCAATATGAGCACTTGCTGACATATCTCTATGACTAGCTGTGTCTATAGGTACACATGTAACTAGGGCTGTAGGGCATAAAATAAGATTACAATTACAGGACATTCTTTTTTATCCACTGTTTCCTAACATATGTGCGGTCTAAATGGAAATGTCAGACAGGGGTATAACTATGCCCATGTTAAAACCAGACACATCCTCTACAGATAACATATATGCATTCAAAGTCAGATAGCTAATATATCTGTTCAAAGATCGGCATCAACAAATATATATCCATTTGCCAGTGTGGTTTTTAATGCACACTCAGACACTAGCTTCAGATTTTATCACCCATAACCTTTAGGTGTGAAGTCTCATTAGTTAAAGCCTGAGAGCCTGTCATTTAAGTGGAAGTGGTGGGGTGGTAACAAACCGTTAAACTAGTGGTTTAGAAAGCTGAACTCTTGAGGGTTTGATAAAAAAAAAATACGTTGAGGTTGAAATAAACAAGAAAATCAAGAGTACACTTCTCCTCCAGGTGTGGGAGACTATATGGAAGATAGAGAGATAACCATATACTCTGAAAGGGTTTTTGGTACTAGAAAATATGCAATGTATCTTTGCAGCTGTTAATAATAATTGAAATCCACAGAAAATGGCGCACTACAACGGTAAATGCAATTGACAATATATGGCTAAACCCTCACACTGATATTAAAATGATATTTTCGCCAATATATTCTTATATCAAGAACATACCGTCACCCCGTTAAGGTATCTCAAAGTGGCACGGGACCTAGCGCTAACCTACCTATGGCATATGGGCAATTACGGATGGAGCATATAGGCCGACACTCAGTGACCAACTCCTACCGTAGTTACCTCCAGCGTGAAATCACATATACAATGGGAGGAGGGAGGAGACTGTGAGTCCCACCTACCAATGACTCATGTGACTCAGGCTGCACAGGTGCACCTGAATGTTACCCATAGATCAGAATCAAGGCACTTTCAAACCTGGAGTTGCCACACCTCCAGGTGTAAATGTACAAACACAATCACAGAAAAAAATCGTCTTAAATAGCAGAAAATGCTCAAAACCCCATATGCTGTTGCGCATTTCTAACCGGGGGAGCAAATCCTGCACATGTGATCCGTTGCTAACAGCAATCCCCAGCAAAATTGCATACAATGGAGGATGCTGGCAGTGGATCACATGTACCACAAAGACATCCTACACAGGATAGCCAAATGTGTGGATGTGAAAATCTATATAAAACAGCAATTCACGGAAAATGGTGCACTACAACAGTAAAATGCAATTGACAATATATGGCTAAACCCTCACCCACACCCATGGGCCTAGCTAAAGGCTCATGGGCCCTGGTGCAAGAGTTCAGCTTCCCTCCTAACATTACGTATATCACTACAGAACATACAGGGTAAGACTACATTCACACAACAGTTGTTTTTGCAGCCTCTGATCTGCATATTTTGCGGCTCAGATGCAGACTCATTCACTTAAATGAACACTATCTGCTGTCCGCATCTGTATGTCCATTCCTATTTTTGTCCGTTTTGCGGACAAGGATAGGCATTGTTACAGTGGATCTGCAAAAAAAAAATAAAAAAACGGATGCCATACGGAACATCATCCTTTTTTTGCTGATCCGCAATTTGCAGACCGCAAAACACACCGTTCGTGTGAATGTAGCCTAATACAGCGACGAATACATCCAGTATAATACAGCGCCTCATACCTTTTACATCCAGTATAATACAGAGCCTTATATCTCTTACATCCAGTATAATACAGCGCCCCATACCTCGTACATCCAGTATAATACAGCGCCCCAATACCTCGTACAACCAGTATAATACAGCGCCCCATACCTCGTACATCCAGTATAATACAGCGCCCCATACCTCTTACATCCAGTATAATACAGCTCTTCATACCTTTTACATCCAGTATAATACAGAGCCTTATATCTCTTACATCCAGTATAATACAGCGCCCCATACCTCGTACATCCAGTATAATACAGCGCCCCATACCTCTTACATCTAGTATTATACAGCGCCCCATACCTCTTACATCCAGTATAATACAGCGCCCCATACCTCTTACATCCAGTATAATACAGCGCCCCATACCTCGTACATCCAGTATAATACAGCACCTCATACCTCTTACATCCAGTATAATACAGCGCCCCATACCTCTTACATCCAGTATAATACAGCACCCCATACCTCTTACATCCAGTATAATACAGAGCCTCATATCTCTTACATCCAGTATAATACAGCGCCCCATACCTCTTACATCCAGTATAATACAGCACCCCATACCTCTTACATCCAGTATAATACAGCACCCCATACCTCTTACATCCAGTATAATACAGCACCTCATACCTCTTACATCCAGTATAATACAGAGCCTCATACCTCTTACATCCAGTATAATACAGCGCCCCATACCTCTTACATCCAGTATAATACAGCGCCCCATACCTCTTACATCCAGTATAATACAGCCCCATACCTCTTACATCCAGTATAATACAGCGCCCCATACCTCTTACATCCAGTATAATACAGCACCCCATACCTCTTACATCCAGTATAATACAGCGCCCCATACCTCTTACATCCAGTATAATACAGCGCCCCATACCTCTTACATCCAGTATAATACAGCACCCCATACCTCTTACATCCAGTATAATACAGAGCCTCATATCTCTTACATCCAGTATAATACAGTGCCCCATACCTCTTACATCCAGTATAATACAGCACCCCATACCTCTTACATCCAGTATAATACAGTGCTCCATACCTCTTACATCCAGTATAATACAGCGCCCCATACCTCTTACATCCAGTATAATACAGCGCCCTGTTATGGATATGAAGACTGAAGATGTGAAGCCATTAAAAGATGGCGCCGGCTCCGGGACCACTCCTGCTCTTATCTATACTTTACATTCTTTAGCTAGATTAGATGCGCAGAAGTGAAACTTTATTTTGCATTAGTAACCAATAAAATATATCCTAACCCTCAGGAGAGGATTCACCCCTCTCTGGGGTATATAACCCTTGTACCGTCCTCTAATAAACAAGAACCTATTTGACCCTACAAGGTGTCAGTGTTGTTTCTTCCATGCATGTAAAATCCTAGGATTACTTTAATTTGGAGCAGAGAAACAAACTTTGTGGCTCCCTTTGAGAGCCATCCTTATCATACCTCGTACATCCAGTATAATACAGCACCCCATACCTCTTACATCCAGTATAATACAGCGCCCCATACCTCTTACATCCAGTATAATACAGCACCCCATACCTCTTACATCCAGTATAATACAGCACCCCATACCTCTTACATCCAGTATAATACAGCGCCCCATACCTCTTACATCCAGTATAATACAGCGCCTCATACCTCTTACATCCAGTGTAATACAGCGCCCCATACCTCTTACATCCAGTATAATACAGCGCCCCATACCTCTTACATCCAGTATAATACAGCGCCTCATACCTCTTACATCCAGTGTAATACAGCGCCCCATTCCTCTTACATCCAGTATAATACAGCGACCCATACCTCTTACATCCAGTATAATACAGTGCTCCATACCTCTTACATCCAGTATAATACAGCGCCCCATACCTCTTACATCCAGTATAATACAGCGCCCCATACCTCTTACATCCAGTATAATACACGCCCCATACCTCTTACATCCAGTATAATACAGCGCCCCATACCTCTTACATCCAGTATAATACAGCGCCCCATACCTCGTACATCCAGTATAATACAGCGCCCCATACCTCTTACATCCAGTATAATACAGTGCCCCATACATCTTACATCCAGTATAATACAGCACCCCGTTCCTCTTACATCCAGTATAATACAGCGACCCATACCTCTTACATCCAGTATAATACAGCGCCCCATACCTCGTACATCCAGTATAATACAGCGCCCCATACCTCTTACATCCAGTATAATACAGCGCCCCATACCTCTTACATCCAGTATAATACAACGCCCCATACCTCTTACATCCAGTGTAATACAGCGCCCCATACCTCTTACATCCAGTATAATACAGCGCCTCATACCTCTTACATCCAGTATAATACAGCGCCCCATACCTCTTACATCCAGTATAATACAGCGCCCCATACCTCTTACATCCAGTATAATACAGCGCCCCATACCTCTTACATCCAGTATAATACAACGCCCCATACCTCTTACATCCAGTGTAATACAGCGCCTCATACCTCTTACATCCAGTGTAATACAGCGCCCCATACCTCTTACATCCAGTATAATACAGCGCCCCATACCTCTTACATCCAGTATAATACAGCGCCCCATACCTCTTACATCCAGTATAATACAGCGCCCCATACCTCTTACATCCAGTATAATACAGCGCCTCATACCTCTTACATCCAGTATAATACAACGCCCCATACCTCTTACATCCAGTGTAATACAGCGCCTCATACCTCTTACATCCAGTGTAATACAGCGCCCCATACCTCTTACATCCAGTATAATACAGCGCCCCATACCTCTTACATCCAGTATAATACAGCGCCCCATACCTCTTACATCCAGTGTAATACAGCGCCCCATACCTCTTACATCCAGTGTAATACAGCGCCCCATACCTCTTACATCCAGTGTAATACAGCGCCCCATACCTCTTACATCCAGTATAATACAGCGCCCAGGGGCGGATTGGCAATGCACCTAACCGGGGAAACTCCCGGTGGGCCGATTGCCTTTTACTAGGCATGGGGCCGACCATTTCTTCAGCAGCCCGCTCCAATACACATTGCCCCCAGTGCCCCCATGTGCCAGTAAAAATGCCCCCAGTGCCCCCAAGTGCCAGTAAGAAATGCCCCCAGTGCCCCATCTGCCAGTAAGAAATGCCCCCCAGTGCCCCCATGTGCCAGTAAGAAATTCCCCCAGTGCCCCCATGTGCCTGTAAAATGGCCCCAGTGCCTGTAATAATGCCCCCAGTGTCAGTAAAAATGCCCCCAGTGCCCCATGTGCCAGTAAAAATGCCCCCATGTGCCAGTAAAATGCCTCTAGTGCCAGCAAAAATGCCCCATGTGCCAGTAAAAATGCCCCATGTGCCAGTAAAAATGCCCCCAGTGCCCCCATGTGCCAGTAAAAATGCTCCCAGTGCCCCCATGTGCCAGTAAAAATGCCCTCAGTGCCAGTTAAAATGCCCCCAGTGCCAGTAAAAATGCCCCTATGTGCCAGTAAAAATGCCCCCAGTGCCCCCATGTGCCAGTAAAAATGCTCCCAGTGCCCCCATGTGCCAGTAAAAATGCCCTCAGTGCCAGTAAAATGCCCCCAGTGCCATTAAAAATGCCCCCAGTGCCCCCATGTGCCAGTAAAAATGCCCCCAGTGCCCCATGTGCCAGTAAGAAATGCTCCCAGTGCCCCATGTGCCAGTAAGAAATGCCCCAGTGCCCCCATGTGCCAGAAAAATGCCCCCAGTGCCAGTAAAAATGCCCCCAGTGCCCCCAAGTGCCAGTAAGAAATGCCCCCAGTGCCCCATCTGCCAGTAAGAAATGCCCCCCAGTGCTCCCATGTGCCTGTAAAAATGGCCCCAGTGCCTGTAATAATGCCCCCAATGTCAGTAAAAATGCCCCCAGTGCCCCCTTGTGCCGGTAAAAAGGCCCCCATGTGCCAGTAAAAAATGCCCCCTGTGCCCCCATGTGCCAGTAAAAATGCCCCCAGTGCCAATAAAAATGACCCCAGTGCCCCCATGTGCCAGTAAAAATGCCCCCAGTGCCAGTAAAATGCCTCTAGTGCCAGCAAAAATGCCCCCATGTGCCAGTAAAAATGCTCCCAGTGCCCCCATGTGCCAGTAAAAATGCCCTCAGTGCCAGTAAAAATGCCCTCAGTGCCAGTAAAATGCCCCCAGTGCCAGTAAAAATGCCCCCATGTGCCAGTAAAAATGCCCCCATTGCCCCCTTGTGCCAGTAAAAATGCCCCCAGTGCCAGTAAAAATACCCCCAGTGCCCCCATGTGCCAGTAAAAATGCCCCCATTGCCCCATGTGCCAGTAAAAATGCCGCCAGTGCCCCTAAAAATGCCCCCAATAGAGCTCCGGTCCGTGACTGCTACAATAAAAAAAAAAATAATAAACACTAATACTTACCTCCATAGAGCTGGCAGCGATGCGATGTAGGCCTCTTCCTCGGGGCCCCCCTGGCTTAGGGGCCCAGTCGCAACTGCTGCGACCCCTATAGCTACGCCTCTGCCCACACAATTTAAGACTTTTTTCTGTGATTTTTGTTTTGTTAATAATATTACTGTAATAAGGAATAATAAATGTTGTTAGCCATATTAATTAGGTGCATACCATTGGAACAGAGCTTTCCACAAGGATATATAGTACCCCCAAGATTTCTCAACTGTGTTTTTTGAGCAATCTTGTTCCTGTAGACGGTTGGCATAAAAGATAATGGAGATTTATCAAAACTGGTGCAAAGGAAAGCTGGCTTAGTTGCCCATAGCAACCAATGAGATTCCACCTTTTATTTTTCAGAGCTCCTTTGGAAAAATGAAAGGATCAATCTGACTGGTTGTTGTGGGCAAATAAGCCATTTTTCCTTTTCACAAGCTTTGATTAATCTCCCCCAACATCTCTAGAAAAAACAATACTCTAGATGGGCCATATTTGTTGCAAAGCTGACTTTTTTTTCTCATGTTAACCCCCCGCCCATTTTTTGTTTTTAAGAAAACTACCATACTAAGTAAGTGAATGCACACCAGATGATGCCACCACTGAAAAGTATTTTTTTCTTCGTTTCAGGTCTGTGCTATACTTTTGTTTTCATGACACCAGGGCTTTCTATGGGCAGTTTTGCCATGTAGAGAACAACATTTCCAATGGATGTCTCTCACCTTTCACAGTTACCTCTAATTATAGCTACTGTAATTACTCGCTGTTTTCATACACAACACATCTTTTCTACCAGACAGCTCTCATTTTGTATCACTCACTAGACACTGCACAACCAGTTACCCGTCATGTAAAGGTGTAAACAACAGTAAACAGTAAACAGTAAACAACTGTCGAACCCTCGTTTGGTTGATTGTTCAAACTTCCTCTATACGCATACATTCTTGGCCAAGCAAGCATTTGTTCTTAATAGGGACAGGGGAATAAGCCACCAGCAGACAATTTTGGTGGATGCTTATCTCCTTTGATAACAAAAGAATGGGCATCTGTGCAACTTCTGTAATGCTGCATTTGCATGCAGCGCCCAGGCACACAATTGTTAGGAGGAAGCATTTCTTCTTGATAATTGCCTGCTCCTTAGTGAGATGAAATATTGCATTTACATGCACAGATCACCTCCACAGTATAAAGTCAAGCAATGGCTACTGCCATCGCTCATCTTCATACAGCTGTATTGTTTCAGTAAAGCCATGCTGGTTTGGGTCCATCAAATTGTTTGTTGTTAGATGGTCAATTACCTTCTTTTTTAGAAGAGTCTCCATCATTTTTACCACTACAGATGTCAAGCTATAGGCCAGTCAGCTTGACATCTGTAGTGGTAAAAATGATGGAGACTCTACTAAAAAAAGAAGATAATTGACCATCTAACAACAAACAACTTGATGGACCCAAACCAGCATGGCTTTACTGAGGGCCGATCATGTCAGACTAATCTCATTGATTTCTTTGACTATGTAACTAAAGTGCTGGATGAAGGTGGTGCTGTGGATATCGCCTACCTGGATTTCAGTAAAGCTTTCGATACGGTTCCCCATAAAGAGCTGTTAGAAAAGTTATCAAAAATTGGACTTAACCCCTGGATAGTTCAGTGGATCTGCAGTTGGCTGAAGGACAGATACCAGAGGGTTGTTGTTAATGGAGTGTATTCTGAGCAGAGGCTGGTTACAAGTGGGGTGCCACAAGGATCTGTTCTGGGTCCTGTTCTGTTTAACATGTTTGTAAGTGACATAAGGGACGGCTTGGTAGGGAAGGTTTGCTTGTTTGCTGATGACACAAAAGTGTGTAATTGGGTTGATGTTCCAGGAGGTGTCGGTAATATGGAGAATGATTTATCTTTATTAGATAAGTGGTCAAAACAATGGAAACTGCAGTTCAATGTTTCCAAATGTAAAATAATGCACTTGGGGAGAAGAAACCTTCTATCTGAGTATCGTATTGGCAGTTCTGTGCTAACAAAGACCTCAGAAGAGAAGGATTTGGGGGTAGTCATCTCTGACAGCCTCAAAATGAGTAACCAATGCAGCCAGGCGGTAGGGAAAGCAAATCGTATGCTTGGCTGCATAGCTAGAGGTATAACAAGCAGAAAGAGGGAGATTGTGATCCCTCTGTATAGAGCTCTAGTGAGACCACATCTGGAATACTGTGTTCAATTCTGGAGACCTCACCTGCAAAAGGATATTTCTAAAATAGAACGGGTCCAAAGAAGAGCTACAAAAATGGTGGAAGGTCTAAAGCATAGAACTTATCAAGAAAGACTCCGAGTTCTTAATATGTATAGTATGGAGGAAAGAAGAGAAAGGGGGGACATGATTGAAACCTTTAAATATGTTAAAGGACTGAATAATGTTCAGGAGGAAAGGGTTATAAATAAGAAACTGAACACAAGAACAAGGGGGCACAATCTGAGGTTAGTTGGGGGACAAATCAAGAACAACATTAGAAAATATTATTTCACTGAAAACAAACTTCCAGCAGAGGTGGCTGATACATCCACAGTAACTGAATTTAAACATGCCTGGGATAAACATGTATCTATGCTAAGGTAACAATAAAAGGATAATAAAAGGGCAGACTAGATGGACCAGGTGGTCTTTTTCTGCCGTCAATCTTCTATGTTTCTATGTTTCTGGGCAGCAGAGTGCTGCCCAGAATGGGTGTCCACAATGGGTGTCCAAGCATTTCGCTCATTCATCAGGTGATCTGTGGAACCTTTATAAGGGCAGATTATTGGAAATAAGTGTTCATAGGACAATCGAGCAGTGTAAACCCGCATTAAGTGCACTAACTAAATGCTATATGAATGCTATAATTGAAACAGGAGGGGAACTACTTTTCAGAGTAACTCCAACATACTTATCAATGCTTAGGTTAATATATACTACTCACAAAAAGTTAGGGATATTTAGCTTATTGGTGAAATTTCAGGACAAACCTAAAATGCACTAACTTTTACAGGTGAAATTAATGTGACCTTATCTAAACTTCAGTTTCAGTACTTTTTGCAAACGTTGCTGTTCTCTAACAAGGAACTTAAAGGGTTATTCCCATCTCGCTAGGATATGCCCCCATTGTCTATATCGAGAATAGAGTGGGGAAATGAACGGAGGGCGCACTGCGCATGTGCAGCCACCCTCCATTCATTTCTATGGGGCCGCTGAAAATAGCCGCGCACCAGCGGTACGCTCCCATTCATTTCTATAGGAGCAGCGGGGAGCTTCACCTGGTGGTGGCCGGACCCTGGGATACCCGCTCCCATTCATTTCTATGGGAGCAGCAGGGAGCACAGTGGGCACAGCGCTTCCCACTTCATCCTCGATATAGGTGCAGGTCCCAGCGGTGGGACCCTCACCTATTACACAATGGGCGCATATCCTAGCGATATGCCCCCCTTGTCTATGATGGGAATACCCCTTTAATGGCAAAATTCACAACAGGTGTTTGATCCATGAGTCGGCCAATAAATTTCCTGGTTCAGTTAGAATTGGTATTTAAACAGTCCACATCATCATGCTGTTCACATTTTGACATCATGACCAAGATGTCACCTAACAATTGATCAACATTATTTTGCCATTGTGAGGCTTCAAGCAGAATATTCTCGGTCACAAGTGGTCACTGAGCTTAGAGAGTCACAGAGTGTCATCAACAGGTTACAACAGAGATACAGATAGACTGGAAGAGTCACAGAAAGGCATAGAAGTGGATGTCCTTTGGCCACATCCCACACTGATGACCACTTCATGAACAATGCCCTGTGGAACCAGATGATGAATGCCACACAACTCCTGGCACATTTAAGGGAGGTGTGACACACCCAAGTGTCACGTCAGACCATTCAAAACCATTTATGTCAGCGTGGTCTGCATGCTAGTATCCTGCAAGGGTACTTGCAAAGGCATCATCGTCTTGCATGGGTCAGGGAGTGTCTACACTTCACGAGGGTCCAGTGGGCTTGATGAAAGTCGATTAACACTGATCAGAAATAATGGCTGCCAATGATGTTGAAGATGTCAAGGAGAGCGCTATGCATCAGCCACTGTTTGCCTTTGGTGGTAGTGGTGTTACAGTGTGGGCAAGTGTGTCTAGTCAATGCAGAATTACCCTACACTTTGTGAATGGCACAGTGATAAGCCCATACTACTTGAATAACATAATTAATCCAGTTATTGTGCCTCTGCATGAACAACACAGGCCTAATTTCATCTTCACGGATAACAATGCGCCAGATCATCAAGGTTGCATTATTAGGGAATGTCTGCTGGAGACTGGGGTACCTCAAATGGCCTGCACATTCTCCAGACCTGAATCCCATTGAAAACCTATGGAATCAGTTGAGGCACCATGTAGAGGCTTGTAACTCTGTACCCCAGAACCTCAATGACCTGAGGGCCACTGTTCAAGAAGAGGGGGGTGCCATGCCTCAGCAGACAATAAGTCGACTTGTTGTAAAGCTGTAATTGATGCCCAAGGTCACACGACAATTTTTCGAGACATTGACATTTTTTGTGGGGGTATACCCAGCACTGGTGTTGGCTTTTGTTTCAATAAATTGTTTGAGATGAGGAAATCATCACTGCATGCTTCTATTTAAATGACCTACTTTTATGATATAATATCACTGCAGTGTGAACTTTTTACATTTAAGTCGAAAGCCAAATATCCCTAACTTTTTGTGAGTAGTGTAACTAATTGTTTTGTTATCTGCCTTCAGCTAAAAATATTCACCACGTTCACTGCTTTATTTAAACACCTTAAACCATTTTATTTCACTATGCAATACAAAAGTCACTCTCATAAATTACAGACCCATCTGCTGTATCTTACTTTTATCCATAATGGTTGTCTACCTCCCTCTGGCTCACCCCTCCAGTTAATCATTTTGCTGCCTGGCTTCCTCATTCCCTACCTTGTGGAGCATTGAATCTTATTATGGGTGACTTTAACATTCCAATTTACAACCCAACCTCAGTATGACTTTACAGCTTACTAATAGCTCTTATATACATGAAGACAGAAATTCACTTGATTTTGTCTTCTTCCAATTCTGTTCAGTTTCTGATTTCATAATGCTTCTCTACTGCTGTCTGACCACAACCCTTTCTTCTTTAGACTACCTACACATGTTGCAAAACGACTCCGTGTGGAAAAACTGCAGCATAATACAGTACAAGCAAAGTGAATGAAATTTGACAAATCTCATGTACACTTTGCTTTTTTTATTTCATGCAGAAATTGATCTGCCATGCGGATTTAGAAATTGTGCGGATTTCAACCTTTGCAATGCAAAAGGTGAGATCTGTGGCAAATCCGCACCAAAAATAGCAATTAACATGTGGTTTTTGGTGCGGAGACACACAGAAATCCACACAAAAATCTGATGGAATTTGTGTTTGTAAATATGGACCGGTGTGCAGGTACCCTTACTGTCAAGAGGTATCTCCCAAGCAAATAGAACTGTTTTGCTAGAGCCACTTTGTGGAAGTGGCTCCCTATGAGTCAAAATCTGACTTTTTAACTTGTCTTGGGACCAGGGAATATTGCCAAGCCAAATATCCATTCATAGACAGTTGTTTCAGGATGCTTGCCTTGAAGTAGGATTTTGACTGGGCTGGGTATGGTAAGTCTGGCTGGTTTCTTTAAGGAGACCCAGCGCCCCACCTAAGCTCCTTTACTGTCAAAAAGTCTGAGCGTTCTTATGATACACAACAGGAGACAGAACACTCAACAGGACATTCTACAGTCCTCATTATCCTTAATCTCTTCCCTCTCCTGTCTCAGTCCAAATGCTCCAAGCTCCAAACTCATTAATGCAACTTATGACCAGTTCAAAAGTCAGATTTGTCAAACGTGAAATCTGTTGCATATTCCATGGCTGAAAGCCCTCTGGTTCTCCTACTGAGAAGAATGGAAGACAGATTCTGTGTGGCTGCCTGCAACCTTTTGGTCTGGAGTCTGTACCCAAATACACTGTTACAAACCCTGTGGGAATGGAACCTTATCAAGACTTTAGTTTCTAACGCTAGTCTTTATCCCCAGTGATGTGGCCTGAAATGTGCCAAAAATTATTAAGAGACACATGCCACTTAATAATTCTGGCACATTTCAGCTGGGCCATGCACCAGAGAATCTGAAAAGTTTAAGGCATTACTTACAATGCTATGGTAAACTTGTTGGCCAGCTTAGGCATTGCCCATGCTCATTTAACAAAAGTGGGGAGAATGACTGAAAAGGAGCAAAATGTCGTAAATTTTTGAGCAAAACAATGGTTGTGCAAACATATGCAACTTTTTTACGTCACAATTTTGGCACAGCGGTTATGATAAATCCCCCCATTCTCTTCTCTAGGTGTGCCAAAGGACTGTGGTGAAAATCAGTGTTGTCAGTGAATTTCCTTCAAGTTCATGTTCAGAACTTACAACTCTGCCCTTTGCCATGCCAAACTAGTTTATTTTCTTTTCCTGGTCTCCATAGTAATACACCAAAATGAATCTTCCATTGTCATGGATTTACCTGGCAATGCTCCTGTGGCAGGTCCCAGCCCTTCATGGCAGCCCTGCAGATGTCATTCCATTACTATGGCAGCAAGTTCTGATGTCATGGGAACTGCTCGGTCTATCAGGGAACAGAATCGTCAGGTCTATCAGATGTGGCTCCGGCGTTACATGCTGTCTGCAGAAGGAGATTTAAACAAGCAGCTTCTGGCAACAGGTGTCTGTGATTGCTTAAACCGCACTAAAGTGTACTGTACTGTTGTTTGGATCTCTGGTGTTCTGACTGTTGGGTTTTCCCTGACCTTTCTCCAGACTGCTAGAGGTGAGAAAATCGAGCTTTGAATTCAACATCCAAAGTAGATTAGTTCCCCAGCTTCGTTTCATGCTGTATGGAGACCTGTCTCTATACATCATTAAAATGAATGTGCTTCGCAGAGGCAAAATTCTTTGAGTCCGAAGTCGCGCAGGACTTCGGTGAATAATTTCGGCCTTCGATTCTATGACTTTAAAAACATTTTAAACAGGAATCCAAATTTGGCTTTGGTACCGAAGTACCAGATAGAACCAAAGCCAACTTTGGATTCCTGTTTTAACATGTTTTTAACGTTGTAGAATCACAGGCCGAAGTTATTCACTAAAGTGTTGCGTCAACTTTATCGACATGATGAATTTTGCGTCTGTGAAGCACATACACAGGTCTCCGTACAGCATTAAAACGAAGTTGGGGAACAAATCGACTTTGGATCTTGGATCTGAAGCTCACCCCTGATTCACTCACCCCTACTGACTGCCATTTATTTACTGAAGTGCATTTGTAAGAACATTTGTTAATGAGTTTCACTCCTGATTTACCACTGAAACTTTTTTCAAAAGTCACAATCTCACTACATAGGAGGGTAGATTAAGAAAAGTGTCGTAGCTTCTCTAGACAAAAGTGTTAGGTTCAAGGATGGATCAAAAATCACATAAAGAGATACAAAACATCCTGCACGGTGTGATAAAAGAATATGCGGATGTACATGGCTACATTTATAAAAGAAAAATCAAAGAAAATAATGCACTAACGCAATAGATTCAAGCATAATATATGGACTAAGCCCTCACTCTAATAATAATAATAATAATAATAATAATAATAATAATAAAATCTTAGACTCTCAGCCAATATATTTTAATCAAAACACATCTGTGCCCACCTACCCACATCAAGGTGGTTTCAGTCAGGCAGGTCCTACTCTAAACCTACCTATGCCGTTGGGTCAGATGCGTAGCTAGAGGTTCAGCACAGGGGGGGCGAAACATACTTGAGTGGGCCCCCCACTTAGTGGCTTCCCAAACGCACGTTTCCAACTTCACAGGCACATACTACTAGTTGTGGTTATAATATTGTATTAGAAAGATGACCAAAAGATGACCAAAGATCAGTGTATTGTGCCCCATCAGACCTCAGATCAGCGTATTGTACCCCCATCAGACCTCAGATCAGCAGAATGTGCCCCCATTAGTCCTCACATCAGCCTACTGTGCCCCCATCAGACCTCAGATCAGCAGAATGTGCCCCCATCAGACCTCAGATCAGCCTACTGTGCCCCCATCAGACCTCAGATCAGCGTATTGTGCCCCATCAGACCTCAGATCAGCGTATTGTGCCCCATCAGACCTCAGATCAGCGTATTGTACCCCCATCAGACCTCAGATCAGCAGAATGTGCTCCCATTAGTCCTCACATCAGCCTACTGTGCCCCCATCAGACCTCAGATCAGCAGAATGTGCCCCCATCAGACCTCAGATCAGCCTACTGTGCCCCATCAGACCTCAGATCAGCGTATTGTGCCCCATCAGACCTCAGATCAGCATATTGTGCCCCCATCAGACCTGAGATCAGCAGAATGTGCCCCCATCAGACCTCACATCAGCCTACTGTGCCCCATCAGACCTCAGATCAGCGTATTGTACCCCCATCAGACCTCAGTTCAGCAGAATGTGCCCCCATCAGTCCTCACATCACCCTACTGTGCCCCCATCAGACCTCAGATCAGCGTATTGTGCCTCCATCAGACCTCAGATCAGCGTATTGTTCTCCCATCAGACCTCAGATCAGCGTATTGTGCCCCCATCAGTCCTCACATCAGCCTACTGTGCCCCATCAGA
The DNA here is from genome assembly GCA_900303285.1 of Rhinella marina. Lineage (NCBI taxonomy): Eukaryota > Metazoa > Chordata > Amphibia > Anura > Bufonidae > Rhinella > Rhinella marina. The sequence continues at coordinate 51,357 of ONZH01016421.1, forward strand.
CCTCAGATGAGCGTATTGTGCCCCATCAGACCAAAGATCAGTGTATTGTGCCCCATCAGAAATTCTTTGAGTCCGAAGTCGCGCAGGACTTCGGTGAATAATTTCGGCCTTCGATTCTATGACTTTAAAAACATTTTAAACAGGAATCCAAATTTGGCTTTGGTACCGAAGTACCAGATAGAACCAAAGCCAACTTTGGATTCCTGTTTTAACATGTTTTTAACGTTGTAGAATCACAGGCCGAAGTTATTCACTAAAGTGTTGCGTCAACTTTATCGACATGATGAATTTTGCGTCTGTGAAGCACATACACAGGTCTCCGTACAGCATTAAAACGAAGTTGGGGAACGAATCGACTTTGGATCTTGGATCTGAAGCTCACCCCTGATTCACTCACCCCTACTGACTGCCATTTATTTACTGAAGTGCATTTGTAAGAACATTTGTTAATGAGTTTCACTCCTGATTTACCACTGAAACTTTTTTCAAAAGTCACAATCTCACTAAATAGGAGGGTAGATTAAGAAAAGTGTCGTAGCTTCTGTAGACAAAAATGTTAGGTTCAAGGATGGATCAAAAATCACATAAAGAGATACAAAACATCCTGCACGGTGTGATAAAAGAATATGCGGATGTACATGGCTACATTTATAAAAGAAAAATCAAAGAAAATAATGCACTAACGCAATAGATTCAAGCATAATATATGGACTAAGCCCTCACTCTAATAATAATAATAATAATAATAATAATAAAATCTTAGACTCTCAGCCAATATATTTTAATCAAAACACATCTGTGCCCACCTACCCACATCAAGGTGGTCTCAGTCAGGCAGGTCCTACTCTAAACCTACCTATGCCGTTGGGTCAGATGCGTAGCTAGAGGTTCAGAACAGGGGGGGCGAAACATACTTGAGTGGGCCCCCCACTTAGTGGCTTCCCAAACGCACGTTTCCAACTTCACAGGCACATACTACTAGTTGTGGTTATAATATTGTATTAGAAAGATGACTGTATAAACAGCTAGATCATCTATGCTGTTAAGTACAGTACAATAGACTTTCTACATACCCTAGTCTAAATACTCTACCATATAATGCAGTAAAATATAGGAGTAATAGGAGTAAAAAACAAGGGGACTCCTGTGTTAAAGGAAACCTGTCCCCAGTTTTTACATCACTAAACTAACAGTCCCCTGCCCCCATCAGACCTCAGATCTGCGTATTGTGCCCCATCAGACCTCAGATCAGCAGAATGTGCCCCCATCAGACCTCACATCAGCCTACTGTGCCCCCATCAGACCTCAGATCAGCAGAATGTGCCCCCATCAGACCTCAGATCAGCATACTGTGCCCCCATCAGACCTCAGATCAGCGTATTGTGCCCCATCAGACCTCAGATCAGCGTATTGTGCCCCCATCAGACCTCAGATCAACAGAATGTGCCCCCATCAGACCTCACATCAGCCTACTGTGCCCATCAGACCTCAGATCAGCGTATTGTGCCCCATCAGACCTCAGATCAGCGTATTGTGCCCCATCAGACCTCAGATCAGCAGAATGTGCCCCCATTAGTCCTCACATCAGCCTACTGTGCCCCATCAGACCTCAGATCAGCAGAATGTGCCCCCATCAAACCTCAGATCAGCCTACTGTGCCCCCATCAGACCTCAGATCAGCGTATTGTGCCCCATCAGACCTCAGATCAGCATATTGTGCCCCCATCAGACCCCAGATCAGCGTATTGTACCCCCATCAGACCTCACATCACCCTACTGTGCCCCCATCAGACCTAAGATCAGCGTATTGTGCCCCATCAGACCTCAGATCAGCGTATTGTACACCCATCAGACCTCAGATCAGCAGAATGTGCCCCCATTAGTCCTCACATCAGCCTACTGTGCCCCCATAAGACCTCAGATCAGCAGAATGTGCCCCCATCAGACCTCAGATCAGCTTACTGTGCCCACATCAGACCTCAGATCAGCGTATTGTGCCCCATCAGACCTAAGATCAGCGTATTGTGCCCCATCAGACCTCAGATCAGCGTATTGTACACCCATCAGACCTCAGATCAGCAGAATGTGCCCCCATTAGTCCTCACATCAGCCTACTGTGCCCCCATCAGACCTCAGATCAACAGAATGTGCCCCCATCAGACCTCACATCAGCCTACTGTGCCCCATCAGACCTCAGATCAGCGTATTGTACCCATCAGACCTCAGATCAGCGTATTGTACACCCATCAGACCTCAGATCAGCAGAATGTGCCCCCATTAGTCCTCACATCAGCCTACTGTGCCCCATCAGACCTCAGATCAGCAGAATGTGCCCCCATCAGACCTCAGATCAGCAGAATGTGCCCCCATCAGACCCCAGATCAGCATATTGTACCCCCATCAGACCTCACATCACCCTACTGTGCCCCCATCAGACCTCAGATCAGCGTATTGTGCTCCCATCAGACCTCAGATCAGCGTATTGTGCCCCATCAGACCTCACATCAGCCTACTGTGCCCCCATCAGACCTCAGATGAGCGTATTGTGCCCCATCAGACCAAAGATCAGTGTATTGTGCCCCATCAGACCTCAGATCAGCGTATTGTACCCCCATCAGACCTCAGATCAGCAGAATGTGCCCCCATTAGTCCTCACATCAGCCTACTGTGCCCCCATCAGACCTCAGATCAGCAGAATGTGCCCCCATCAGACCTCAGATCAGCCTACTGTGCCCCCATCAGACCTCAGATCAGGGTATTGTGCCCCATCAGACCTAAGATCAGCGTATTGTGCCCCATCAGACCTCAGATCAGCGTATTGTACCCCCATCAGACCTCCGATCAGCAGAATATGCCCCCATTAGTCCTCACATCAGCCTACTGTGCCCACATCAGACCTCAGATCAGCAGAATGTGCCCCCATCAGACCTCAGATCAGCCTACTGTGCCCCCATCAGACCTCAGATCAGCGTATTGTGCCCCATCAGACCTCAGATCAGCGTATTTTGCCCCCATCAGACCTCAGATCAACAGAATGTGCCCCCATCAGACCTCACATCAGCCTACTGTGCCCCATCAGACCTCAGATCAGCGTATTGTACCCCATCAGACCTCAGATCAGCGTATTGTACACCCATCAGACCTCAGATCAGCAGAATGTGCCCCCATTAGTCCTCACATCAGCCTACTGTGCCCCATCAGACCTCAGATCAGCAGAATGTGCCCCCATCAGACCCCAGATCAGCATATTGTACCCCCATCAGACCTCACATCACCCTACTATGCCCCATCAGACCTCAGATCAGCGTATTGTGCTCCCATCAGACCTCAGATCAGCGTATTGTGCCCCATCAGACCTCACATCAGCCTACTGTGCCCCATCAGACCTCAGATCAGCGTATTGTACCCCATCAGACCTCAGATCAGCGTATTGTACACCCATCAGACCTCAGATCAGCAGAATGTGCCCCCATTAGTCCTCACATCAGCCTACTGTGCCCCATCAGACCTCAGATCAGCAGAATGTGCCCCCATCAGACCCCAGATCAGCATATTGTACCCCATCAGACCTCACATCACCCTACTATGCCCCCATCAGACCTCAGATCAGCGTATTGTGCTCCCATCAGACCTCAGATCAGCGTATTGTGCCCCATCAGACCTCACATCAGCCTACTGTGCCCCATCAGACCTCAGATGAGCGTATTGTGCCCCATCAGACCAAAGATCAGTGTATTGTGCCCCATCAGACCTCAGATCAGCGTATTGTACCCCCATCAGACCTCAGATCAGCAGAATGTGCCCCCATTAGTCCTCACATCAGCCTACTGTGCCCCCATCAGACCTCAGATCAGCAGAATGTGCCCCCATCAGACCTCAGATCAGCCTACTGTGCCCCCATCAGACCTCAGATCAGCGTATTGTGCCCCATCAGACCTCAGATCAGCGTAGTGTGCCCCATCAGACCTCAGATCAGCGTATTGTACCCCCATCAGACCTCAGATCAGCAGAATGTGCCCCCATTAGTCCTCACATCAGCCTACTGTGCCCCCATCAGACCTCAGATCAGCAGAATGTGCCCCCATCAGACCTCAGATCAGCCTATTGTGCCCCCATCAGACCTCAGATCAGCGTATTGTGCCCCATCAGACCTCAGATCAGCATATTGTGCCCCCATCAGACCTGAGATCAGCAGAATGTGCCCCCATCAGCCCTCACATCAGCCTACTGTGCCCCATCAGACCTCAGATCAGCGTATTGTACCCCCATCAGACCTCAGTTCAGCAGAATGTGCCCCCATCAGTCCTCACATCACCCTACTGTGCCCCCATCAGACCTCAGATCAGCGTATTGTGCCTCCATCAGACCTCAGATCAGCGTATTGTTCTCCCATCAGACCTCAGATCAGCGTATTGTGCCCCCATCAGTCCTCACATCAGCCTACTGTGCCCCATCAGACCTCAGATGAGCGTATTGTGCCCCATCAGACCAAAGATCAGTGTATTGTGCCCCATCAGACCTCAGATCAGCGTATTGTACCCCCATCAGACCTCAGATCAGCAGAATGTGCCCCCATTAGTCCTCACATCAGCCTACTGTGCCCCCATCAGACCTCAGATCAGCAGAATGTGCCCCCATCAGACCTCAGATCAGCCTACTGTGCCCCCATCAGACCTCAGATCAGCGTATTGTGCCCCATCAGACCTCAGATCAGCATATTGTGTCCCCATCAGACCTGAGATCAGCAGAATGTGTCCCCATCAGACCTCACATCAGCCTACTGTGCCCCATCAGACCTCAGATCAGCGTATTGTACCCCCATCAGACCTCAGTTCAGCAGAATGTGCCCCCATCAGTCCTCACATCACCCTACTGTGCCCCATCAGACCTCAGATCAGCGTATTGTGCCTCCATCAGACCTCAGATCAGCGTATTGTTCTCCCATCAGACCTCAGATCAGCGTATTGTGCCCCCATCAGACCTCACATCAGCCTACTGTGCCCCATCAGACCTCAGATCAGCGTATTGTGCCCCATCAGACCTCACATCAGCCTACTGTGCCCCCATCAGACCTCAGATCAGCGTATTGTGCCCCCATCAGACCTCAGATCAGCGTATTGTGCCCCATCAGACCTCACATTAGTGTATTGTGCCTCCATCAGACCTCAGATCAGCATATTGTGCCCCCATCAGACCTCAGATCAGTGTATTGTGCCCCCATCAGACCTCAGATCAGCGTATTGTGCCCCCATCAGACCTCAGATCAACAGAATGTGCCCCCATCAGACCTCACATCAACCTACTGTGCCCCATCAGACCTCAGATCAGCGTATTGTGCCCCATCAGACCTCAGATCAGCGTATTGTACCCCCATCAGACCTCAGATCAGCAGAATGTGCCCCCATTAGTCCTCACATCAGCCTACTGTGCCCCCATCAGACCTCAGATCAGCAGAATGTGCCCCCATCAGACCTCAGATCAGCCTACTGTGCCCCCATCAGACCTCAGATCAGCGTATTGTGCCCCATCAGACCTCAGATCGGCATATTGTGCCCCCATCAGACCTGAGATCAGCAGAATGTGCCCCCATCAGACCTCACATCAGCCTACTGTGCCCCATCAGACCTCAGATCAGCGTATTGTACCCCCATCAGACCTCAGTTCAGCAGAATGTGCCCCCATCAGTCCTCACATCACCCTACTGTGCCCCCATCAGACCTCAGATCAGCGTATTGTGCCTCCATCAGACCTCAGATCAGCGTATTGTTCTCCCATCAGACCTCAGATCGGCGTATTGTGCACCCATCAGACCTCACATCAGCCTACTGTGCCCCATCAGACCTCAGATCAGCCTATTGTGCCCCATCAGACCTCACATCAGCCTACTGAGCCCCCATCAGACCTCAGATCAGCGTATTGTGCCCCCATCAGACCTCAGATCAGCGTATTGTGCCCCATCAGACCTCACATTAGTGTATTGTGCCTCCATCAGACCTCAGATCAGCATATTGTGCCCCATCAGACCTCAGATCAGTGTATTGTGCCCCCATCAAACCTCAGATCAGTGTATTGTGCCCTCATCAGACCTCAGATCAGTGTATTGTGCCCCCATCAGACCTCAGATCAGCCCACCCAGCCACATAACATTAAAATAAAAAACCTTTCTTACCTGTCCCGCACTGCGGCTGCCCTCCGATCCGGCGCTCCACTGTCTTCCCTGGCCGGCGCGCAATATGACCTGACGCTGCGTAATGGAAGCGCTCACTTGTATTCACCTGGGTCCCCCCTGAGTCACTGGGCCCGGAGCCGTCGCCCCCCTACCCCCCGGGTAGCTACGCCTCTGCGTTGGGTATCTAGATTCAGAAGAGTAGACCCTGCACATATAGTGTGCTGCTCCTAGTCACCTCTATGTGCATCCAGCAACCGATGAGAGGAGGAGCCCACACAACTATATGTGCCACCTCACCAAGGTCACCTGTGTGATCGGCGGGTTCAAGGATGGGACAAATTTATCAAACAGCATGCAGCATTTGATAAATGTGGCATAAAGTACACCAACACACACTCAAGCAAAACTGACTTGAAATATTACCCTTATGACAAATTCCTCCATAGGGTTCACCTTATAGCACATTATGTTAAGTATGCATATTAATAGACAATATACAATATAAAGACAACCTACAGAGAAAGAAGTGAATTTTAACCAACTAACATTTTTCTCTATATTTAAAGCGTAAGTAACAAACAAAATTAGCACTGCAAAAAAAGTACTGCGGCATAGACTGCCAGTACATATGCATGTGCAGACGTTGGGTGTCACATGTGTACTTTTGGTGTCAGGAAATGCCAGACCTGGTGCATGGGATGCACTGCACTGGATGCATGAAAAACAAGTGCTGAAATACAAGAATATTGTTTGTAATTGATGTTACTTATCTACCATCATCCAAGAACATGATGATTGCCCCTTAATTATGTAAATAGAGGGTATATAACTTAAAGCTCCACCTCCAGACAAAAGGATCTCTGCTGAAATGTGTGTCAGGGTGGACATTCTCCCTGCTGGCCTTAAATCTCTTAAATATAGGTTAGCAACATTGGTATTTGGTACTGTTACATGGGTTCTATTACACTGATGGATTTTAAATATCTTGCCATAAATCTTTAATCATTGGGGACCCAGGTCATAATATTATCCTGCCTGTTGTCCTGTCTGTGCTGTGGCAGAACACAAACTGAATCTAGACCCCATACTCTTTCAACCTTAAAGGAGTTCTCCAGGAATAAAAAAAAAATGTAAATACTTAAATATTATTTTATAATAATTATATTTACAAATATCTTTCATTACCTAGAATGGCTTGTTTTGTCTAGGGAGCAATCATATGGAGAAATAAAATGGCCGCCATCCTAATAGTACACACAAAACCTGTCCTAATCAGACAGGAGGACAAGTTACTTCACCACATAGAACTGTAAAGAAATGACAAAAAGAAAGCATTTAAATCACTAAAACAGGAGGGGAGTGAGGAAGCATTGAAAAAAATAGAATATGTAAAAGACAAATAAAAGCAGCCAAACTAGAGACCGAGAGATTAATCGCCAAAGAGAGTAAAACTATCCCTAAAATGTTCTTCAATTATATAAATGGTAAAAAGTATAAACCTGAAGGTATCGGCCCCTTACAGAGTAATGAGGGGGGAGTTTCAGAGAGCGATGAGGAGAAAGCAAAACTACTAAATATTTTTTTCTCCACTGTATTCACTGAGGAAAATAATCTGAAATGCAGATGAAATGCAGAATATAAAAGTAAATTCCCCATTAACAGTGCCCTGTCTGACCCAGGAAGAAGTACAGCGGCGTTTTAAAAAGATTTAAATAGACAAATCGCCAGGACCGGATGACATACACCCCCGTATCCTAAGAGAATTAAGTAATGTCATAGCCAGACTTTTATTTCTGATATTTAAGGACTCTAAACTGGGAGTGTTCCACATGATTAGCGCATAGCAAATATTTTGCCAATATTCATAAAGGGTCCAAAAACAGAGCCCGGAAACTATAGGCCAGTAAGTTTAACATCTGTCGTTGGTAAACTGTTTGAAGGTTTTCTAAGAGATGCTATCTTAGAGTACCTCAATGAAAATAAGCAAATAACTCCATATCAGCATGGCTTCATGAGGGATCGGTCATGTCAAACTAATTTAATCATTTTCTATGAGGAGGTAAGTTCTAGACTTGACTGCGGCGAATCAATGGATGTCGTATATCTGGACTTCTCCAAAGCATTCGACATGGTACCACATAAAAGGTTAGTATATAAAATGAGAATGTTTGGCCTGGGAGAAAATGTCTGTATGTGGGTAAGTAACTGGCTCAGTGATAGCAGAGGGTGGTTATTAACGGCACATACTCAGATTGGGTCACTGTCACTAGTGGGGTACAACAGGGGTCAGTATTGGGCCCGATTCTTTTTAATATATTTATCAATGATCTTGTAGAAGGCTTGCACAGTAAAATATCAATTTTTGCAGATGACACTAAACTGTGTAAAGTAATTAACACAGAAGAGGACAGTACATTGCTACAGAAGGACCTGGATAGATTGGAGGCTTGGGCAGAGAAGTGGCAGATGAGGTTTAACACTGACAAATGTAAGGTTATGCACATAGGAAGGAATAATGCAAGTCACCAGTACATACTAAGTGGTAAAACATTGAGTAACACAACAAGGCCAATAAGATAATGGGTTGCATCGAAAGGTACATAGATGCGGAGTGATGAGAACATAGTCCTGCCACTTTACAAATCACTAGTCAGACCCCACATGGAGTACTGTGTACAGTTCTGGGCTCCTGTAAACAAGGCAGACATAGCATAGCTGGAGAGGGTTCAGAGGAGGGCAACTAAAGTAATAACTGGAATGGGTGGACTATAGTACCAAGAAAGATTATCAAAATTAGGGTTATTTACTTTAGAAAAAAAGACGACTGAGGGGAGATCTAATAACTATGTATAAATATATCATATTTTAATAAAAGATCATTGTACAAAAATATTTTTCACAATTTAACCAGTGTTAACCTACTGATGGATTGTAAGCTCTTGACAGCAGTGCCTTCAAACCTTTCATTTGAATTGATAAAGTATTACTAAGTATTACTATGCAATAAACAAGACATTTCAAATGAAGTATTTTTGTAATATATGTGCAATCAAAATGTTTTTCGATATTTTTACATTTTACTCTCTGGTAGCGCCCCCTGCTGTTTATCCCTCTGGTCCACTTTGTCCTGCATTCAGTGATGGAATAACATCCTCAGTAGCTTCCCTGCTCCCTGTTAGCATAGTGATCTCATAGAGAAGCTGGTGAAGCGGTCCAGACACTTTTCATTAATTCATCCCTACTTCTGAATTAATAGAAATACACAGTTACATCTCTCTATAGATAGTGGAGAGGCAATTTGTAGGGGCATCACATACCACATGTATCTCTACTTTCGATGCAGGAAGGAGGGGGTTAACAAGAGTTTAGTGCAATGCTTCCTGGGAGATGCTTGATGAGCTGCTGTCCACCCACATAAAGGAAAGAAAATCCTCTAGGTAAGGCTAGTTTCACACTAGCGTTTATATATTCCGATATTGAGCTCCGTCATAGGGGCTCAATACCGGAATAAAACGCTTCAGTTTTGTCCCCATTCATTGTCAATGGGGACAAAACTGAACTGAAGACAACGGAATGCTCCTGAAAGCATTCCGTTCAGTCTTCAGACCGGAGAGCAAACAGCAACATGTTGCGGTTTGCTCTCCGTACTAGTTATCCGCACCTAAACGGATCCGGAATGACCCCCAATGCAAGTCAATGGGGACGGATCCGTTTGGTGTGGACACACTTGTAAACGGATCCGTCCTCCATTGACTTTCAATAGAGGTTATTCCGGATCCGTTTAAAAGCTAATACAACCGGATCCGGAATTACGGATCCACAAGGTTGTATTACTCAGTACGGATCCGGCGGGTCCCTTCACCCGCCGGATCCGTACTAACGCTAGTATGAAAGTAGCCTAAGCAGATAAAAATGAGTTTTAAATTGGTGGGATAACCCCATAATTAGTTCCTTACTATGTAAAGTCTGACTTTGTTTGAAGATCAGAAGGCTGAGTGAGGATTTAAAGGTAAAGATAATTAATTTTCTACTTATCTACTGCGATAACTAATGATAATCACCAAAATGCTATTAACATAAATGGGACTTTTTATCATCAAGGGTGGCCCATTGGTGGTTGCTCTCATTGTGGTCTCTATTTAATAGAAGGTACATGTCTACTGGCTCATATTTATTCTCTGTTACTTAATTAATGCCAATATTCCACAGTGCATATTAAGAAATGTTTGGCCCTCAGGTTGGTATATGCAATTCAATGTGTAGGTTGACATTCAAAGTGCAGGATGCAGTTTGAGGCAATAATTCGGTCCTATCTGAGGCCTAGATCCAGCCTCCATGACGCATACCAATCTAGGTCACAGATAGGACCGCTTAAGATCCTGCACTTTATATGTGATGCTATATAATAAACCTACACATTGAATTGCAAATACCAACCTCAGTGCTGCAAATTTCTTAATATATACAAGTGACTGTCGAGTCCTCCGCTGGCACCAGTCTAGCAGTGTGCATAGAGATTGCATATCACTCCCTGCCCCAACAGCGATCCAATTTATCCAGAAAACTATCCACTAGCGCTACCTTTAGAGACACTTTTTGTTGCTGCCGTTACCGCAGCAGTACTGCACACCTGCTGTTCTGGAAAACCAAATACGTATATATCTATATAATGGCACCGCGCAGTGCGCGGTGCCATTATATAGATATAAGCGATCCAATTTAGTTTCCATACTTCAGACAAGCACTAGGGCCAATATGAAAGGAAGTCAATTTATCAGCTGTATGATCTATCCTGTTTTTGGAGTGTGGGAGGAAACTAAAGAGCCAAGAGGAAACCCACACAAACACAGGGGGAACATGTAAACTCCATGCAGGTATTGCCTGCTTTTGAAAACAAATCGTTAAAAAAGACTGCAAGACATGAAGTGTTGACAATCAAAACAAATCCACTGTGATGAGATGAACTCCAGGAAATACTTGATAAATCCATAAAAAGTTTTCTTTATTGTACAATTATATTAAAAACTAAGACGTATCGCTAACTTGTTTCAGGCCTAATGTGGCCTCTGCTCATAGCAAATGCTACACAGGGAAAACAGCAAGGTATAAGGGACTTCTGACTAATGTAGTTGTAAAAAGGTGAGGATGGGAAGGGACGGGGTCAGAGACCCGCTACATTTATCATCTTTTATGTCAGTTTTCTGGTGTAAAAGAACACTGAACTCTACGCCAGTCAGGAGATGTTGTATATATCAGTATAGGCACACGAACTGCCAGATGCTGTGCCTAATTTATGACAAGGCCTACACCGCCGGTCTATGATAAATCTGAAAAGACATCTGTCCATCCAGTTCGGCCTGTTTTCCTAAAAGTTGATCCAGAGGAAGGCAAAAAAACCCCTGTGAGGTAGAACTAAAATCCAATATGGTTCTCTGGTGGGGTATGGACACATGTTCAGGTTTCTCCATGCAATTTTAAATGCCAAAACAAGGAGTGAATAAAAAAAAAAGAAGTTGCAAAAACCTGACCCTTATCCAGTCACCCCCCCTTGCCTTTTTTTGCTTGTTAACCCTCTCCAGTGCAACAACTCTCAATAACTTATTTTGAGTTCTATATCTTGCTGTTTTACATGTGCAGCATGTGTTATGTATAGGGCCACGCTAGGCCTGAAACATGTCAGTGGCATGTTTCGAAGATGAGCACATCTTGATTTTTAATACGATTCACGATACAATAAAGAGGACGATACAATACGATACAATAAAGAGGACTTTTATGGATTTATTGAGTGTTTCCTGGACTTCATCTCATCATAGTGGATTTGTTTGCGCCTGGTCTCCAGTCTAGCGTTCTCCAAGTAACACCGCTACTGATCTGACGAGAACAATGGAGTCTACGTAGTAAGCTGAGGATGCTTGCATTATAAATGTATACAAATGATCCGAGTAGAAGAAACAATGCAGAACTCACCATAGTCTTCTTAATCTTCCAAGTTTTTTGAAAAAACTTACATATAGAGGGGGCAATGGGCGGACGCCTGACAGTGTCCTCCTGAGTGAGCAGCGACGGCCGTTTCCCGCTACTGCGCTTCCTCTGGCCGCTCCCTGATGACGTCAAGGCGCCACCACCTCTTATACTGTTGCGGCCCCGGCACATTGCAATGAAACCGCCCCAATTAAAGGTACAGCACAGAAATAACTGACCTTGAAAATTCAACATAAATCAAAACAATACATATAAAAACACCTAAGGTCCACAAGTCACTAAGCCGACCCCCTGGACGCCCGATTGTGTCGGGGATCGGCTCGGTGACTGAACCTTTATCCAAATATTTGTATTGGCTCTTGAGGCCTTTATTAAAAGGGGTGCCATCTCTCCTAGGAGACACGAACGATTTCCTTCGCACACTGAAATCTATTTAGTGGCGCGAGGGTTTCGCTCTGTTGTCCCTAGACGTTGAGAGTTTATACACCCGTATCCCTCAAGAAGCACGACTTGATATTGTAGTAGAAATGCTTGAGAGTGCCGCGAAGGACAGAGAATTCAGGGAATTTATTAGAAAAGCTTTATACTTTGTCTTGTTCTACAATACCTTCAAATTTGGTACCCAGTGGTTCAAACAAAAGTTTGGTACGGCTATAGGTACGCCCGTAGCATGTACCTTTGCCAACATCTTCCTAGCTATTTTTGAAGACAGATATATTTATACAGTAAATAACCCCTTTCTGAACCATATTCAGACCTTCCTGCGTTATGTAGACGATATCTTCATTGTGTGGTATGGGACAGAAGAAGAGGCCCAATAATTCCCTCAGTATTTGAATGAACATAATAGAATGAATATGCGCTTCACTTATAATTTTGGAGGTAGACAACTAGAGTTTCTGGATGTTGCTGTCATGGTGGAGGGCGATGGATTGGTCACGAGGGGTTACAGGAAACCCACGGCAACCAATTCCTTTCTCCACTATGACAGCTTTCATCCAGAAAGCGTGAAAAAGGCCGTTTCATACGGCCAATTTGAGAGACTCAGAAGAATTAATGATACTGAAGAGGGTTTTAGGTCCCAGTCTTTGGAGTTAAAAGAGAGGTTACGTAGGAGAGGGTACCCCGAAAAAATGTTAGATCAGGCGTTGGATAGAGCATCGTTACTCACCCAAAAGGACTTGCTTAGTCGTAATAGGAGACGGGGACAGCAGCAGGATGATGAGAGTGATAAGTGTTTTACTTTCTGCTTCACGTTTAGTTCCATGGCCTCTACTATTCGAAAGATAATTTTGAAGAACTGGGCAATCTTGGAAAAAGACGTGGATTTATCTACACTAATTAATGAAAAACCCCGGATCACCTTTAGATGCAGCCATACTATTAAGGATAGAGTTGTGAGAAGCCGTTATGTGGAGAAAAGATCCTCCACTTGGATCAGGGATTCAATCTCCCCAGGGCAACTATAAATGTGGCAGTTGTTCTTTTTGCCAATTTAACATGCAACGTAGATATCTGTGTTTTGGGGGAGTTAACTGCAGAGTTCACGATTTTATTACCTGCAAAAGCAAATACATTGTATACCTGATCTTTTGCAAGTGTGGAAGATTTTATATTGGTAAAACGGTAAGATGCCTGTACGAAAGGTTCAGAGACCACCTTAATTCTGTTGTTTCTGGAAAGGGTTGCCCCAGATTAATCGAACATACAAGGAAGGAACATCTAGGGAATACAAGTGTACTTGGCTTTGCAGGTATTGAGATGGTACATCCGTTGGCACAAGGTGGAGATAGGCATAAGGTATTATTACAAAAGGAGGCGAGATGGATCATTAGGTCTGGCGCGCTAGGTCCGATAGGGATGAATGATAGAAACGACCTAAGCGTGTTTATCGGGGATTAGAAAACTCCAGGGCTGAGTTTGTTTTTATATGTATTGTCTTGATTTATGTTGAATTTTCAATGTCATTTATTTCTGTGCTGTACCTTTAATTGGGGCGGTTTCGTTGCAATGTGCCGGGGCCGCAACAGTATAAGAGGTGGTGGCGCCTTGACGTCATCAGGGAGCGGCCAGAGGAAGCGCGGTAGCGGGAAACGGCCGTCGCTGCTCACTCAGGAGGACACTGTCAGGCGTCTGCCCATTGCCCCCTCTATATGTAAGTTTTTTCAATAAACTTGGAAGATTAAGAAGACTCTGGTGAGTGCCGCATTGTTTCTTCTACTCGCATCATTTGTTTTGCAAAGCTATCGTTTTAATTGGATGCAGAGCACTACAGAGCTAGCTGTCCAACACTGGAGCACTCTTGATGGCCATTTTTATGCTGTAGGACTTGCAGTTGTAGTGCCATCCCCCGTTTTCTGTCTCCTATTTATTATTATAAATGTATACAGATATCATATCAAAGATGGTATACATGGAGGCCTCATTGTTTCCATTGTCCAAGAGTTCCAAACATTTGAAAATACCCTAGATTCTGCCTTAAAGGGGTTCTCCGGGCAAAACTTTTTTTTGCCATGGCAAAGATCACCTGTGGAGGGAAGGTTATTGTTCATAAACTTACCTTCCACAGCGCAGCCGTTTAGGAGCTTTTTATCCTGGTCACGTGGTCCCTCTTGCTGGGTTTTCTTTGTTTCCGGTCAAAGTCCGTCACCCTGTCTTCCTTTCCCGTCGCCCTGTCTTCCTTTCCCGGCTTGTGCAGGAGACGGAATGTCAGTAATGACGTCACCGCCTCTTGCAATTCCGAGCGCCGGCCGTCTTCCTTCCTGGCGCATGCGCAGTCCACAGTACTCCATTGCGCATGCGGCGTTTTCGCCTGTGTCTCGGCAACCCGGCAGTACAGGCTGCTGGTTTCTGCGCATGCTTAAGTCATGGACGCGTGCGGGAGTGTACTACACTACTCAAATTACTAATATAATTAGTAATTTGAGTAGTGTAGAAAATAAAGAACTGGATGGCATATGAGGGGCACTGGGGATGACACATGAGGGGCACTGGATGGAACATGAGGGGCGCTGGATGGAACATGAGGGGCACTGGATGACATAAAAGGGGCACTGGATGACATAAAAGGGGCACTGGATGGTATAAAAGAGGCACTGGATGGAACATGAGGGGCACTGGATGACATAAAAGGGGCACTGGATAGCACATGAGGGGCACTGGATGGAACATGAGGGGCACTGCGATGACAAAAGGGGCACTGGATAGCACATGAGGGGCACTGGATGACATAAAAGGGGGCACTGTATGGAACACAAGGGGCACTGGGGATGGCAAAAGGGCACTGGATGGCAATGGGGGCACTAGCTGGTACACATGGGGCACTGGATGGCAATGGGGGCACTAGCTGGTACACCTGGGGCACTGGATGGCAAATGATGAAGGCAATGTGGGCTCTGGATGGCAAATAGGGATGGCACTGTTGTAGGAGCAATGTGGAGGTCATTGTTATGGGGGCACTGTGGATGTCACTGTTATGGGGGCACTGTGGAGGTCACTGTTTATGGGGGCACTGTGGATGACACTGTTAGGGGGCACTGTGGATGTCCACTGTTATGGGGGCTCTGTGGATGTCACTGTTTATGGAGGTCACTGTTATGGACGCTCAGTATGAGTGATAGAGCTCATGCACAGAACCGTATCTGTTTTGCAGCCTGCAAGTCACGGATCCACTAAATAAGGATACTGTCCGTGTGTGACTCACATTTTTTTGCAGTTCCACTGAGTTCTATGGGTTTTAGATCTGCATTATAAGGACCAGAATAGGACATTTTCTATCTTTTGCAGAACT
>ONZH01016422.1:0-29297 GCA_900303285.1 Rhinella marina
TCCAATTGAGAATATGTGGAAAGAGCTGAAAATTGCTGTTCACAAACGCTTTCCATCCAACCTCAAATAGCTCGAGCTGTTTTACAAGGAAGAATGGGCAAGAATTTCAGTCTCTAGATGTGCAAAACTGATAGAGACATACCCCAAGCGACTTGCAGCTGTAATCGCAGCAAAAGGTGGCGCAACAAAGTATTAATGCAAGGGGGCCGAATAATTTTGCACGCCCCACTTTTCAGTTTTATTATTACAAAAAAAGTTTAAATGATCCAATAAATTTCATTCCACTTCACAATTGTGACCCATTTGATGTTGATTCTTCACCAAAAATTTAAAATGTTATATCTTTTTGTTTGAAGCCTGAAATGTGGCAAAAGGTTGAAAAGTTCCAGGGGGCCGAATACTTTTGCAAGGCACTGTATATATGATTTGTTATAAACTGGTGTAAGAAATAACAATAAGATAATTTTGAAGCGTTGTTTTTTTACATTGTGTCCTTAATTTGTTATTATTCCTAGAAATATAGTATCAAATTGGCAACTGGATGTTAAGGTTTTTTTTTAATGGAGCATACCTACAAAACCTCACACTCCTTCAGTCATTGCAGACAGCATCAGACAATATATGGATAAACTGTGCAGAGTTCTAAAAAGATGTCCTAGAAGTAGTATTTTGTGGAGCATACAAGGATTTTACTAAAACTGACATGTCAGTAAAGCTTATATGTCCTTTTAAAGGGGATGTTTTTTTTTTTTTTTGTTAAATCATCTCCATGGTGTAAACTAATAAAATCCTTTTCCAATGCATTACAGTCCCCAATAATCTTACTGATTACTTTTGACATGAAGAAAATGCACATTCAGCCAGTATTTGATTGAAAGAGCATTTCCTTTGTCTCAGGATGAAACACTGACAGGAGGGGGTTGTGAAGTATCAGAACAGCAATGGTGGGGTATTGGTAAGGTGAATATATATATTATTTTTATTTATTTTATTTTTTATTTATTTATTTTTTAATTATTTATTTTATTTAATTTTTTTACACTATGGGGAGCTTTTTGTTTGTTTTTGTTTGTTTGTTTTTTAAAGCGAATGCATGGCTTGACAACCTTTTTAACTCTATATTAAGGCAAAACCACTCATTTGGTACATGGAGGTAGGTAGATTGGGTGAAGAGTCCCCTATTTATTGTTCTTAGGCCTCAATGGGGATTACAGAGAAGGGATGAATTCACAAAATCCAATCAAAACTTTGGTTTCCTACCCTGATGTTACATTTAACATTGTGGCCTCCATATTTATCACTGAATCTTAAAAGAGCACAAAATGTCAACAAGCTGTCTTCCACCATCTCATTTCACTTCATACAGAAGCAATTTTACTTCATGAAGCTGACAGATCTCTGTTCATTCGAAATGGAAGAATACTCTTTTTGCTATTCCCTGTTAAAATACAAACACTTTTATTTTATTTCCATGAACTGTATTCACTTTGTGTATGGTATAAAGAATAATATTTTAGTAATAGTGCAACTGGAGATGCAAAATAACTTAAAAAATGTATTGGTGGATTGAATTCTCGCAAACAAATCAACAAATCCAAAACAAACAAAGAATGTTGCAGAGACATAAATCTGTAGTATGTCTACGAACTTTTTAAGATTTTTTTTACTTTTTTTAAATTAATGGAGTTTTGCAAAAGCCCAGTAACTTACAATGTACTCTTCTTGGTTCAGGTTTTTAAACACAGTTCCAAAAACTGAGCCAAAGACTGTATAGAACCTATCGCTGGATTATACTGGATTATACCCCTGTACGGTAATTTATTCATAACACAGTGACTATAGAAGAATACATTTTGACATCATTTTAACATTCTGTAAGCAGGTAATACCGCTGAATAACTATAGAATACCACCAAACTGTAACTTGTAGAGATGAGAGAATCATCAAAAATTCACTTCGGCGAATAATCGTCAACTTTATGACAAGATTTGTTCCTAATACGAATTTAGTCGGTTGAATTTGCGTTAAAACATAATTATTGTTTTGCGAACATTACTGCACAAATTACGAACATACAGTCTAAGCGTTGTTAAAAGTACGCTACCAAACTAAAAGCATAAACATTAGCGTACCAAATGCGTACGAATCCTTAGCGTACTATTAAGTCAAACACATGCACGAGGCTAGGCCATGGCATACAGTTCTCAGAGGCAGTCCATAGGAGGTAGAAAAAAAAGGTGCTCACTGTTAACAATCCGGCTAAGTGCATAATTTACTAAAAACACCATACAATAAGTGCATAATAGGATACATTGCAGTACCTGAAAAAGAATACACATAATGGGCTAAAGTGCTTGAACATTACTGAACCTGTAAAAACATTACTGCTATGCTAAAATACAAAGACATAATTATGCAAACATTTTAGTGCAATCAATTTCACATTTGCAAGCATAATAGGCTCAGATATTTGTTTGAGTCTCTCCTGATGGCTGCTTGGCATAAAACACTGGAACACAGTCCAAAATTGTAATCCACGTGAGGTAATTTTGTAATCCAAACAGGTAACGTGTAATCCACATGGATAATATAAAATAGTAGCAAATAGAGAACCCTTTTTGCAAAGGGGGCTCCCAAATAACCTGAGAAGGGGGGAAAAGGAAAATAGGTGCGGTTAGGCGCAACTGGGAATTTTCTGCAGAAAAGGGGGGGGGAATCCTGACAAGCCATGTTCATCTGGGTGAGAGTCAGAGAGCAATAAAAATAACATAAACTAAAAACAAGTGCCAACTAGCTCTCACCCGTCAGGTGCAGTCCATGTTGTGGCTCCCATGGGTCAGACCATGATGAGGTGTCCTTTAAGTCAGCCAATTGTAGAAGGGATCCTCAGATGAGGGACCTGAAGTCCTCCTCCCTGGAACTGCTGCTGAGTGACATCAGAGGACGCTCCTGCTTCCTGTAGGCCAAGCTGGCTGCCGTGGTTGAGCTCCACTGCCCTCTTCTGCCAGAAGTCGGACTTGACCGGGTGGTGGTAACACTGGTGAGCGCTGCAGCCACTTGCACCTTCACTTTTCCAGATACTCCTGCCGGGACAGCAGGGGTAAGGACTTCTGGCTGCAGCGGTTGAGGCAAGGTTGCACCCAGGGAAGAACCGCCAGCTCCCCTGGCTGCTGCTGACTTAATTTTCCATGGTAGTTGGTACTGGATCACCGTGGACTGGAAAGTAAAGGATGATGTCGTCAGCTGACCCAGCTGAAAGGACTGTGGTGGTGGTGGTGGCAATCCAGGGATCAGAGGCTCCGGCAGTGGCTTCTCCCTGAAACGGAGGGTGCCATCTGGTGACTCCTGTAGGCAGCGCATGCATCCTGCACCTGCTGCTTCCTCCAGCCAAACTTCTGGTGGTGATGCAGGTACCAGTGGCTTAGACAATAAGGTAACTCCGGTAGCAAAGGGGCCTTTCAGGGATGCCATGGGGGTATATTCCACCTGATCCCCCATGTATAGGCTGTGGGGGGGTTGGGGCAGACCTGTAGCCCACAAAGTACTCCTCCTCGTCCTCGTCATCCGCAAGGAAGCCACAGCCTCGCTCACCTGAAAACCATAGGATGGTTCCCTTACACCATTCCAGTGTAGGGTCTCCCGGCCTTGGATGGTCCAGTACTTGGATGACCCAGTCCTCCACCGGAATTCTTGTAGTCCCATAGGGTCTGGGCGTGGGTCGTCAATGATGCAGGCACAATGGGATTATGTCACATGAAAGGTGTTGTTGTTCTCCTCCTGGGTGGTGGAGTGGACGCCCCAGCCGCCTCCGCCAAACCAGCCGGCACGGCGAACATCGAGTAAGGAGCAGGTAGGATTCTCTTGGTTAATTGTGACACTGTGATCTCCTCTGAACTGGACGGTGGGTCGGGGTACTCGCTACCAAACACCATCTCTCCCCACTTTGGTTGCAGATGTTGGGCCGGGCTGGCTTTTCCCGGGGGAAATATCTTCACTTTCCCCGCTCTTGAGGGGGCGTATCATCATTTTCCCGCTTCTGGGCGCAGGGGGAAAAATGCGTACATAGCGTACGTAACGTACGTAGCGTTAGCGTTCAAAATTTTAAGAACATTTACAAATAATACAAAGCAAATCTGAATAAACCCGGATTCGCTTCAGAGTAGGAAAAAAGGAGGATTCGTGTCTACGAAGCGACAAATAGATTCACTCTTCTTTAGTAACTACTAATACCAAAATACTGTAACTAAATAGTTAGCCTATACTGAGACAATGCAGTATCATCCTATTGCAGATAATCAAGGGAATATAGAACGGATTAATCCCATAGCTCATAGCTCCACAGTAGAGATGAGCGAATCTATTCGCCGCTTCGTAGATTCGATACGAATCTTGGAAATTTTCCGCTGTGAAGCGAATCCGGATTTTTTGAGATTTGCTTCGTTAGGTTCGAAAATGTTCTTAAAGCTTTCTACGCATTCACTACGTACTTGTCTGATAAATTGTATGCAAATGTTACGTATAAGTTACTTTATACACCTTCAAAGTAAAAACAGTTCACTTACATTTGTAATGCTTATTCATATTAGAAATGTTCCAAAAATTGTCTCTTATTGGAGGCACATGGTGTTTTAAAACATAAACAGTGCCTTGTTGGGAACAAGCGTCCAAAATGGGGTTTTGCCTTAACCCATTCAGGACACAGCCAGTTTTAGGACCGAGGGTAATTTTGTTAATATGTTGTAATAACTTTAGAATGCTTTAACATAGACAATCCATTGTGAAATTTCTTTTTTGTGACACTGTGTTTTATGTTAGTGGTAAATTTAACTCAATATGTTTTATCCTTATTTATTAAAAAAAAAAATAAAATAAATCAATTTCTCTGGAGGACAGATTTTGATGTAATGATTTTTGGACATCATGTCGCATTTCAAGAGACCCTGAGGTACTACCACAGTATAAACACCCCAAACATTACACCATTTTAAAAACTAGACCCTAGATATTTTTTTAAGAGGTGTAGTGAGTGCTTTGACACAACAGGCATTTCATACAATTTAGAGACACTTGGCTATGAAAATAAAAAAAAAAAATCATATTTTCCAATAAAATGTTGCTTGATCCTCAAATTTTCCTTTTTCACAAGGGTTATCCCTCACAAAGCACTTCACAATTTAAGCATTTTTTTTGAATATGGCAACACCATATAATTGGGAAAAAACTGCTGTAAAAGCACACAACACATTGCTCATAAGAGGAGTGCCATTTGGTTGGGGTTTATTGAGTGCTTTGACCCCACAGACGTTTCATAGAATTTAAGGATACTTGGCTATGAAAGTAAAAAGGAGGTTAAAAATAGGTTTGATATAGCCCCACATTTTATTGGGTAAGGAAATACCATAAATGTAGGCATAAACTGCTGTTTTGGTATTCTGCACGATTTGGAAGGGAAATATCACCCTTTGACTTTTTCAGTACATATTCTGATTTATTGTTTATAGGTGCCTTGTTGCTTTTAAACACCCTCTTAGGTACCAGTACCACTATTTTCTGATTACCATACTTTTTTTTTTCACTTGATGGACAAGTTTATTTTTTGTGGGATACCATTATTATTGGTACTATTTTGGGGTACATATTACTTTTTTGATTATGTTTTATTTCTAATTTTTATTAAGCAGGATAAGAAAAGGGCTTTGTTATTGCAGCATGCAAAAATTGTATATAAATTTTAATCTGCTGGTCAGTATGATTACAGGGATACAATTTTTGTATAGTGTTTTTTACGTTTTGCTACTTTTATACAATGAAAGCATTTTTGAAAAAAAATCATATTTTTGCGTCTCCATTTCCTGAGAACCTTTTTATTTTATATATATTTTATGGCAATAAATTTGGATGAGGGCTCACTTTTTGTGGGATGAATTCACATTTTCATTAGTATGATTTTAGGTTATATAAGACTTTTTGATTGCTCAATATGTTTTTTGCAAGGTGAGGTGACCAAGAAAATAGTTGTTCTGGGACTGTATGTGGTGGAAGAATTTTTTAGTAATATTTATGTCACACAATGATAATTGTTTTTATTATGTCTACTTTTTAAAGATGTTGATAGTAATAGTTACATTTCAATAGCCAACACCAAATGGCTTACTAATCTACCTTATAGTCAATTAAAAGAATAAGGAAGAATGTTCTGATAACTATCTTTCAAAAGCACCCTAACATTTTGAGGAAGTGATTTTAAGGAGAAAAGATACCCTAATAATTTAGTTGTTACTTAAATTTCGATATAGGTGCGGGTCCCAGCGGTGAGACCCGCATCTATATGACAATGGCGGGCATATCCTAGCGATATTCCCCCATTGTATAAGATGAGAATACCCCTTTAAGGAACAGAGATCCTCGATCAATCTGACAGTTTAAAATCTAAACATGCCACAAGGGGTAGAAAATAAAAATGAAAAAAAAAAGAAAAGAAAAACTAAATTAAGAACTTAATTGGACCCCTATTTGAAAAAGACAACTTCCCAACCATCCTGTCATCTCATATCGAAGAGCCCCTATTGTCAAAATATCCTAGCTCCCAGTAGACTTAAGACTGTATAACACCAACTGATTATCTGTGGGAAGATAATATCCGGGAGGTGTTCAGGAGAAGTTAGGCAACCACAACAGCACAGTCTCTGGAGATAAACTAAGCTTGGTCCTACAAATAATATTTACTTGGCTTTCAATTTTTTTTTCCAGGTAAGTTCAGGATAGAGGGCATGTTATGGTGAAGTGTATCCCCCTCATTTTCCACATTTCCAACATAACGAGTTTGGATAACCCCATTTGTTTAAGCTTCTGCAAGATAGCAATACCATCTAGCAATCACCTAAAAGAGTGTTCTTGAATGCACACATATTGGGAAAACTCATGTGGACTTCGAGCCGGCATGGACGCCCTGTCAGCTTATGTGAAAGATTTTTTTAAGTCTCTTTACCAGCCTCTCAAGTAGGCTGTCATTCTATGATAATGAAAAGAGATAATTTTTGGAGCAATTGGTTCTTTGTCAATGGATTTCTCATGGCATGTCTAAAAAATTCCCAGTATGAAGAATTTTAGAACAAAAAGAGGAGACATTAGACTCGGAGCCTACCTCAAGATCATAAAAGGGCACATTTATTAAGACCGGCATTTTTTATGAGATGGGACATGAGGTTATTGCCTTTGCTACCATAGAGTAATATTTAAATCTAGAAGTACTGATATTGTTTAGTATACCTGAACATTCAGGTGGTCTTTCAGCTGCTACCTAAGAGCGACAAGATCTTTTTGTTCCTCTTCAGAGTGTTTGTTTTAGGTCTCAATTGTTGTTAACTGGGCAACAGAGAATTGGGCTTTGTTTGCCTCTCTCTTTTGCAGGTTGGTGCCTAGCTCAATCAGCTATCCCCTTATAAATGCTTTATGTGTCTCTCCAGGTGAACAACACTGAGGTGTCATTGCGGGTATTTTAATTAAAAAAAAAAGTAAATTTATCTAAAAATAGCCAAGACTTGAAAGTCTCATTTAGTCCTCCATATCCATTCTCTTACTGGCTTCCTCTTGACAATACCCAATAGATTCTCTACGGGGTTAAGGTCAGGCGAGTTGAGCAACTGACTGAGCAACAGTCCAGTTCTTTTACTCCTTGGCCCAGGTAAGATGCTTCTGGCATTGTCTATTGTTCATGAGTGGCTTGTCACATGGAATGCGACACTTGTAGCCCATATCCTGGACATGTCTGTGTGTGGTGGATCTTGAAGCGCTGACTCCAGCAGCAGTTCACTCCTTGTGAATCTCCCCCACATTTAGGAAAGGCCTTTTCTTAACAATCCTCTCCAGACTGCGGTTCTCCCTTTTGCTTGTGCACCTTTTTCCACCACCCTTTTTCCTTCAACTCAACTTTCCATTAATATGCTTTGATGCAGCACTCTGTGAACAGCCAGCTTCTTTAGCAATGACCTTTTGTGGCTTACCCTCCTTGTGGAGTGTGTCATTGACAGCCTTCTGGACATATGTCAAGTCAGCATGTCTTCCCCATGATTGTGTTGCCTACTGAACCAGACTAAGGGACCTTTTTAAAGGGTTAGAAAGCCTTTACAGGTGTTTTGGGTTAATTATTCGAATTTTCTGAGATAATGACTATTGGGTTTTCCTTGGCTGTAAGCCTTGATCATCAATATTAACATAAATAAACACTTGGAAAAGTTCACTCTGTAATGACTCTATATAATATATGTGTTTCACTGAACTACTGAACTGTAATGACTCTATATATGTGTTCACTGAACTACTGAAAAAAAAATTGATGATATTCTATTTTAATTAGATGCACTTGTAGAATATTATCAGGAATAATGATATAGTCCAATCTCTGATAAGAGGAGTGGACTTCTGAATGAAATGTCATTCTTAGAGGAAGGATGGGATATCCTCCATGAATCCACCAGATGCAGCCATCTAAGGGATCTATAGAGGGAAGTTATAGCCCTTTGTGAGTGAACAGAGGAACATGTGGAGAAGTCTAAGAGGGGATTGAATCTAATTTTAAAATTACCTCCTAACATTAGAATCCCCTAAGCGAAGTCTTGTAATTTAGACCCATTTTGGCTGGTGGTTTAGAGCATAAAAACAGAAATGGAAACCGGAAACCAAATAAAAAACAAACAGTGAAAACCAAATATAACCAGACTGTGAGATGTACATTACTCATATGTATAATAACCACTTAAAGGCTCCTCGTGCTGATGCTCAAGGGAGGATATGTGTGGTGGCAGAAGGACACATACTGTAGTGAACAATCCTGAGCTGGCACACAGACCCACGCCTAGAAAAACAGTGTGATCAGAACTTTAGCTTAACCATACAATCTGATGGATGCAGTATGAAAGAAATATTCTGGCATGTGGTGGTCTATAGATGCAAAACCCTTCAGCTTTGTTTCAAACACCATTGTTGTGACACAGGGACCAAATGGTCTAACTGGTAACTTCAAGAGATGAGCAAAGAGTGTAGCAAAGACCAAGCCAAAAATAAATCCTCTAAAGACTTTGCGACGCATCTTTTGCCATATATGCCATATATGGTGAATGTCAGACCGAAAGGGAACAACCACAGGAATATGATCTTTTGAGATCTCAGGTAGTCACAAAGCGGTTTCAGGAGATGTCTTTTGGTTAAGGTGAATGGAGCAATATCTTGAAACAACAATATAGGTGTCTCTTTATATTGCATCATCTTTCACTCGCTGTCTTCGTTAAGAATAACAGCTGTGTAACTGAAGAAAATGCTGTCACAAGGTGGGTTGTCTTCTTTAGGTGCAGGAAGTAGTTTTCTATGAATGCGCCTATGAGTACTCACTTTTTTGTTAAGTATATAATTCCACATTTTCATAGTCATAAAAATACAGAAAACTCTTTGAATGAGAAGGTGTGTCCAAACTTTTGGTCTGTACTGTATATATATACTGTATATATATCAGCACTCTATAATAGCACTAAATGCAAAGGTTATATATAAAACAATACTTACTTTTGATATGATAAATAACTCTGAGGTTCATAGCAAATATATTTTGATCAAAATGCAATCCATTGCAAAGTGACCTCATATGTGTCTTGATCAATACATATTTGTTAAAAACCTCAGTTATTTATCATATCTAAATGGGGCATTAGTTCATATATAAACTTTGTTTTCAGTGTTATGAGAGTGCTGCTATATTTATATATACATTTTTTTTCTTTATTGGTCTTTATTGACCTGTCTATTTATTTCTCATATAGAGCAGGATGTTTTTATCTGCAACTAAAAGGTTTTTCTGGAGCCACAAGTATGTGGAGCAGGAGAAATGCTGTTTCTCCTGGCTCCAAGGCACGGTATCAGACACAGTCGTGACCTTGACATCATCTTGCTGTGACTGAGAGCAAAAGTGAGTAATATAGTCCACAATGTCATCCTTTGTCCTCAATAATAATTGACATTCTGCTACTTCTACTGCTACTACTACTGCTACTACTATGGGCTGGATAGCTGATGATAACACACCTGTTTGTACTACTACAGCCACCATCATTATGACTTTCAGATGATGAGGCCTGGATTTTTATTTCCCTCTTCCCTCCAACTGTCCCTTACTATAGTGTATGCCACTCCACTCACCATCCGATATCTTGGTTGTCGGCATCCTCTCCATGCTCCTGCCTGATTCTCTCTTGGGGCACTTACCTTTGACCTCTTAAATGGCTGAAGGTCCCTGGTCCCCCTAGCAAAAGTGTTTGACAGTCTAGTGTTATTAAGATCTACCTGTGTTTGTAAGTTTTATTTCATGCCAGTGTTCCTGACATGCTCCAAGTTCTGTTTCCATCCTTTCTGTGTGCTCCTACACTTTTAAGTCCAAGTTGACTTCAGTTTATGTGTAAGTTAACCCAGTCTGTCCTCTCTACTGTGCTCCAGTCAAGTTTCCAACCTGCTTGTCTTGTGTGTGCCTCATCACTATCCTGCCTGCAAGTCTTTCCCGTGTCTACATTAACTGTATGCTGCCTAGCCTCTAAAGCCAACATTCAAGTCTTGGTGCCTGCTCATACTGTATCTGAGGTTTTCCTACATTTTTGGTGCATTTTCTACATCCCAAGCTTCTGGTGCTTGTACTGGAGTCCCTGATCCCAGCTGTTTTCTAACACACAGTGAAGTCCAGATCCCTGTATAGTGGTAAATGGTGAATAAAGCTCCAGAATTACACCCTTGGGGTTAGCCCTATGACAAGCTGATTAGTTGACACAATGGGTTCACGCTAATCTCTTGCTAATCCGTAAAAATATTTTTGTAATTTACAGGCAGAGGTGCAATTGAATATCCCTCCCCTTCTACAGAAACTCTGCGCACTGGTATTGAAAATTTACAATAGCAATAATGCAGTTTTTGTAACAAAATGCCTCTGCTGTAACTGTATGGTATCTTGAAGTAATAAAGTACTTTCAATAAAAGGGTTATACTAATTGTAGTAAAATACCTTTACTCACATAGGTATACTAATGCAGTTATTTAAGTAAAAATGCTTTTACTGTAACTGCACGGAATCTTGAAGTAATAAATGTTCATTAAAGTGAGCATACTACAGCCTGTATCACACTGGCAGATTTTCTGCCAGATGATCCCTAATGAGCATTTGTAGTAATACTTATTAGCGATCATCTGGCAGTGTAATACTGCAGCTAACTACCTGATGAATGAGCAAAAGCTTGTTTATTTGGCAATCATGATCTTTCAGCATGCTGAAAGATCATCATTTGCCGGCTGAAGATTGTGCTGTCTAATCACAATCTGCTGCTGCCAAATAACTAGAAAACATGGGGACGAGCAATGGCATAAAGATGAAGGAGGAGGATGTGGAGGAGATCATTGCATGTAATAGCAGTGGTCTCCTCCACTAGCAAGCAAGTGATTGCAGGGAAAGAATGTTTCCTTCCTGACAATAGGATCACAGAAAAGCTTAGAAACTAAAACATAACTTTTAATTCACAAGATAAAAATGTATCTTAACACTGATCCACGTCCGAGCAGACATGCCTAGAAAGTGTACCCCATCCACAAGATGTCAAACAAAAACACACCAGATCCAACAAATATACATATATATAGACAAGGGGCAGACAAGACCCCTGAGGCACAGGGGTTAGTGACCAAGGAGTTGAAGATAGAGGGAATAAAGTCCCTATTATATATACTGCTGCTAAACCTCAACCCAGGGACGAATCCTGAAGGTGGATGCTCCCTGGTCTCGAACCTTATCTGTCTGTCCCTTCACTTAACCTACTAATTGCCCAGTCGTTTCCCAATGCGTTTCCCCTCAACAGACGTTTATCAGGGGATGTTTGTGGGTAATTCAAATTGGATACATGATTTGATAATATTAAAAATTACAAATATAATTCAAGGTCATGATTGAACAGTTCAGTCAACAGCAAACGTTATTCCACATACATGACAAGCTGATAAATAGTCAAATGTGGAGACACATGATTCAGGAATGCTGCTGGCTAGATAAGGACCACCAGATAAGATAATAAAGCATAATTACAAACAGGGAAACAATAAGTGTCCCCAATATCCAGCGTCCTGTTCATAATGCAATGATTAAACAAGCCAGTAAATCTTAATGGGGAGGCAAAACATGACATGATTCCAGAGAGTCACAGACAATAGAGCAATCATCAATGCTGAGCATGATTACCAAAGAGGAATACAGATAATTTCCTATATCACGTGATTATGCATAAAGTGCCCAGTCATCAATCAATCACAAACAACAGGTAAGTCCCCACAAAGATAGAATAATGCATATAAATTGAATTGGATCATGCCCATCTGTCACCAAACCCCTAGTCCTAGGGTGAGACCAATTCCATGATGTGGATGAGCGTGGTGGGACATGTGAGTATCCCACTCCTGTTTAAATACAAGAGGTTTTAACGCTTCTTACCCTCCTTCCTGTGAGTGAAGCGCACGCCCAGAATGGGAATCCGGTCTGTGAAGCGCACGCTATGTCCGGTCCACGTGAGCGCACGCTATATCCGGTTCACGTGACCTACCCATCTATCTGTTCTTCCTGTCTTTGGAACGCATAGCAATAAACGCACTGCCATACTCAGAACAGGAGTAAGTATATGAGGATACTGGTGCGCCGAACTGAGTAGTGTATCTAAGCAATGTGGCTGCAACATTTATACAGGATGAAGACATTGTCCCAATAGAAATGCAAATACAGAGATACCAGCTGACATGAGCAATTTAATTTAAGCAATTTAAGAATATAATGGCAGGCTAGTGGATGGCTCGCAGATATAAAATACTAGATAAAGGGAATTACAGATCCCTATTTGTCCCTGTAGATATAATCTTGAGTTAATAAATAAAATACAGTCTCAAAAAAAGGGGGAGTGGGGTTAAGGGAGGGGACAATAGGCTGTAGAATCTGGCTCTGTAATACAGCTTTAACAAAGTTATTGCAGTAAAATGCATTTGCTGTAACTGCACAGTATGTTGAAGTAAAAGTTAATGCTCATATAAAAACAGCAGGTAAATTCAAGAAACTGTTCTTTCGAAAAAAAAAAAGGGGGAGGGGGGCAATTGCTTAGCATTTGCAGCAGAATTTACAGTATGCTATTGATGATGGAGGTGCTGGCAGATGGAAGGTTTTTTTGTTTGTTTTTACTAACAAGTTCATATACATTATATATATAATTACAGTAAAATAAAATCTTAGACCCCTGTGAAATTTAAATTTAATTATGATATATAAAACATGATATATTTAAATTTGAGCCTTGGAGGCACCAGCAGCAAAATTTACAGTATGCTATAGATGATGGAGGTGCTGGCAATAAGCCTATAAACTGCTTAAACTTCAGGTTAAAAAAGCTGTCTGGCTATCCATTTACAAAAACAAATAAGGTTTTAACAGGATGTTGTAATGCAGAACTTACCAGCAGCTGTATGAAACACAAATACACAAGTCTGAGTGACCACTTCCTCACCCTCCATGCTTTCTCTGTCTTACTTTCTAGGCTTTTCCTGATAAAAACGTAAATTTACTTAATTATTTCACTATGCCCTCCCTGTATTCTCCTTCTACCCTTCATATCACACCTATATTGCTAGCATGTGTCTGCTATTGCCTTTTGGCAGACACGGCCTCTGATTAGCTGATCAGGCTGTCTGTCAGCCTCTGAGCTAATCAGGGAAAGCCCTCCCCCATCCCTTCCAGTGTCATGTGATCATCATCCTTATTCACTTTTTTTTTTTTTTTTTTTAGAATTGATTCAATCATCTATAAACTGTGCCAAATAGAGTGTCCCGGCAGTTATGGTGGTCAGCGAGTGTTCTTTAAACCAAGTGTGTCAGCAGAATACCTCTGAAGGTAACAGTTAACACATACTAGGTGGAATACTTACCTAATATCATTCCCACATCACATGCAGCTATGGAGGCTGCACCGTGGGCATCGTCCAACCAGTGACTTGAGTGGCCTATGTACATAATGGAAAAATATATTTGGAGATTAATAGCCTGACTTCAGTATTTTAACACTCCTACATTGAGTAGCAAAGTACAGTATATTAAGCAGCGCCATGTTTTCATTTTATGCTGTTTGAAAATATATATTTCTTTAAATTATGCATAGAGCTTTCACCTAAATTGAACTTAGATCCATCCACCTGCAGGGTCAGCTATGTTGATAGTTCAGAGAAATAGGAGGGAAAATAGAATCTTTGGAACCTGAGTGTATACTAGAGTGTTCTTATTAAAGACATTTTGATGTTTTTATCTTGTCAGGCTTGTTTCAAATCTCCCTTTGCTTCAGTATTCCCCAACTCCAGTTCTCAGGGCACACCTACCAGTCATGATTTCAAAATATCCCACAGAATGAATACCTGTGGTAAATCCTGATGTATTTATGTTGAGGTGGACTTAAACCTGTCCTTTCTGGAATTCAGTCAGTCATTCCGAATTGTTTTGAACACGGGTGCGCACAATAATTAAGGACAAAACACAGACTTATGATTCCAGTATTAAGTCCTTTGGCCGTCCTTTTGTGGCAAAATCATTACAGCCTCTGGCTTTTCCTTTATTAACACACGTACTTATTCGATACAAAAAGGAAAGGGGGGCGTAAGCATGCAAATAGCAAACAATATCATTCTTGATTGGATAGAAGTTGCATTCCATTCTACGTCACTAGCCTGAAAAAGTCATATTGATAAGAGTACGGGGGCCATCTTGGACTAGTTAAATATATACATATTTTATACGCAAGCTTTATAAAGACTACAGAGTATAAAAGTATATAAAGGCACATTTGTTCTTGTCTCATCACATTATCCAGGATATTGAATTCACATTATCCTGAAGACGTGGGAAACTCAGGATTTGCAATAGAATACATTACATTAAGTCCATATACCTTGACAGTCCCTCCTAAATACTGATGTTTTCCACGTCTGACCCTACCTAAACAATACCAGGATATAGACATTCTATACAGCTGCATAAGCATTTACAAAGCTGAGATATATATATATATATATTTGTATAGCATTAAATACATGTATATACAAATGACATAACACTGTGAGGGGAAAATTCAGTATTTCTACCGGTCTACCTTCACAGTTACACTAGTTATATCACTTGCTGAATGCTAAGGAAATCCTGAAAACCTGACCATTAGGTGGGCTCTAAGGACTGGAGTTGAGGAACACTATTTTACCTGATCTGGCAGGCTGTTCCAGCAGAGGAACAGCCTTGCATAGTTCACTGCATCCAACATACCGCCATTCACCACTGGACCCTATTGACTATAATACAATTTGGCAAGGATGTGGCCCTTTTCTGCTGTACAAAAAATGGTGCAGTCAATGGGGTATGGTGGTGAATGCCAGTATTCAGCTATGTCGGATACAGTGAGCTCTGGCAGGCTGCTCCTCTGCTGGAACAGGTAAATGGATATGTTAAACCACCTTAGTACAGTAATAAATGGAAGTGATTTTTATTCACTCAGGTCCTACACAATATGCTTTTTCCCCCTGGTTCTCCGATCTATCAACATACATGACTCTGCAAGTTGATGAATATCTGACCCAGGTGGCTGGTGGATGTACATGAGCACTCAGAAGATGAGGTTAGTTTGGACCTAGCACAGCACAGTGCAGTAAATCCACTGAGAATACTTACATCTATGTAGGATATAGCTGAGGTGCCTCATGTGGTGTATAGCTAATCAGCTTAAGTCACTAGAGGAATGAAATAAGACTAGGAATGGTGTTGTAAGAAGAAAGTAACTTCTATTTACTGTGATTCCCCAACCTCTATGAATGTGCAATTTGGCTTAGAAATATAAAAGTCCCATTTATATTTGTATATCCTCAGTCTGAAAATAAATTAAAATGCTTCAGATTGCTTGCTTTACGTTTTTCAAGGTTTTTTTTCCCCAAAAAGTTCAAATAAATTATTTATATTATTACAGTATAATAAAATCTTAGACCCCTGTGAAATTTAAATTTAATAAATAAATAAAACATGATATATCTAAATGTGAGCCTTGGATACTTTACTGCCCTGTATTTAGAGAAAAGACTTTAATTATATCACTTGTATAACATGCTTTTATCTCAAGTGATTTAAGTATTTAACATTATTAGAAAGTTAGTAAAGTAGATTTATTAAGACACTCTACAGAAGAAAAAAAAGTGAAATTGTAAGTATTAAAGCATGTGAGTCCTTTTTTATTGGCCGATTATTAGGTAAATATATTTGTACAATCATTTGTTCACGATATCTGCTCTCCGTATGTCACTGAGCACCCAATGAATGATCTGCTGCCCAGAAAAATGATCTCTATGAGGGAAAGTGATTGCAGTAGCCCCTATACAGTAAAGGTAATTTCTGCAATATAAATGCAGCTTTCCCCTCCACTCACAATCAGGGAATTACTGTATCTGGAGTGCTGATAATAAGAACAAATACCAGAATGTACTGTATGTATGACCAAAATTCTAAGAACTATAACTTGCACTATCATTACACTGTAGACATGTATCCAGGTCCCTCTTGAACTCTGTTAGTGAACTCAACATCACAACCTCCTCTGGAAGAGAGTTCCATAGTTTAACTGCTCTAACAGTAAAGAATCCCTTTCTATGCTAATGTAGAAACCTTCCTTCACCTAGATGTAGAGGATGTCCTCTTGTCATGGTCACAGTCCTGGTATAATAGATCATGGGAGAGATCGCTGTACTGATCCTTAAAGGGGTTATCTGGGACTTGCTATTGATGACCTGATGATGATCATCTGGACAGGTCACCAATAGCAGACAGGTGGGGCTTTAACAACTGGGACCCTGAAGATTTGCTGTTAGAAGAGGCTGGGTGCTCTGTGAGCACTGCAAACTCTTCCTATGCCATGTTCGATCACCATACATTCAAGTCAATTGGGCTGAGCTGCAATACAGAGCACAGCTACTATATGATGTGTGGCACTGTTCTTGGAAAGCTGTCGGGATCCTGCAGTGCTCACCAGAGCTCCAGTGAGCACAGCGGGTCCCTGAAACAGCTGATCGGCAGGGCTTCCAAGGCTCAGGCCTCTGCCAATCTGGAGGATAGGTCATGATTTTCTTTACCAAGATAATCCCTTTAATATACTTATACATGGATATTAGATCTCTCCTCAGTCATCTTTTTTCTTAGCTAAATAAATCCTAATTTTGATAATCTTTCTGGCTACTGAAGTCCACCAATTCCAGTTATTACTTTAGTTGCCCTCCTCTAAGCCTTTGATACTTTGATAAGTCCTTTGCCATGTCAGTGTTACCCTTTGTTTTATCACTTATTATGTACTGGTGATGTGTATTTTCCCTTCCCATGTGCATAACCTTACATTTATCAGTGTTAAACCTCATCTGTCACTTTTCAAGCCTCCAATCTATCCAGATCCATCTGTAACAATATACTGTCCATTTTTGTGTTAATTACTTTACAAAGTTTAGTAAGATTTTACTGTGCTATCCCACTACAAGATCATTAATAAATAATTTGAAAAGCATAGGGCCCTCATAATCCCATGCTGATCCAGTGTTATATGCTTATTTTCATTGAGATACTATACTCCAGGATAGCATCTCTTAGAAAACCTTTGAGCAGTTTACCCAAAGCAAACGTTTGATTTTCTGCCTTTCAGTTCCTGGATTCTGTTATTAAACCCTTTTTGAATATTGGCACCACATTTGCTAAGTACACATTCTGTGGAACAGAACTTGTGATTATAGAGTCTGTAAATATCAGAAATAAGGGTTTGTTTATTACATTACTTGTGTAAGGGTGTGGGGGTGTATACCATCTGGACCCAGTGATGTTACTATTTTAATCTTTTTAAGACTCCGCTGCATTTGTGCCTAGGTCAGACAGGCCACATTTAAGGGGGAGTTTACTAAGACACTCTACATTTCATTTTGCATTATATTTTCCTCAATGATTATAGCGGACAAAAAAAATATTTAATAAATTAGCAATTTCTTTATCATTCCCTATAACTCCTCCCTCATCACTCATTAAAGGGGTTGTCCATTTTTTTTATATTGATAACCTATGCTTAGGATAGTTCATGAATATCAGATCAGTGGAGGGCTGGCTCCTGGTATCTCTGCCAACCATAAGAGAAAGCAGTGTTTGTACTGGTTACCAGCTCATCGTCACAACTGCAGCAGTGAGTGGTTGCAATTACAACTAAGACATCCCATTCACTTCAGTGGTATGGCTCCTTCCTGTTCAAGTGAATGTAACGGCTTACTTATAATTACACCTGCTCACTGCTTCAGATGCAATGGTGAGCATATAAACAGTACATATTCATTTTTTTTCTTTATAGTTTGTTTATAGTGTGTTTTGTTCCTTTCTTTAGAGGATACTGTCCAAGAACTGATGTTTGCAAGTAATGTTAACCTAATATACAGTAAATTCTTTGTATGTTACATTGTTTGCTGAGTATTCCTTTGAAGACTGTAATGTTACTAATTTCCTTGATTTGCAATTTGTTAAGATAATGAATATTCCATTGCTGCTTTACAAATTCACATTTACAAATTGGTTGATAATGTTGTGTCAAAATGTATCTGAATATTTTATTCATGATGTGTCTCATTTTGTTAAAAAATTGGAAACAAAAAAAAAGTTTTTTTTTTTTAAAGTAGGTGAGCACAGACCACCTAACTGAGACCATCTGACTGAGAGCACCTTGGCACAGGTAGGCGAACACAGATGTGTTTTTATCAAAAAATATTGGCTGAGAGTCTCAGATTTTATCATATCAAAGTGAGGGTGTGTTTGCATCTATTGCATTAGTGCATTATTTTCCATGAATTTTTTTCCTTAAAAATGTTGCCATGTACATCTGTATATTTAGTTATCATATCGTACAGGATGTTTTGTAACTTTTTCTGTGATTTTTAATAAATTTATGTTCTTGAAGGAGTGGCACCTACAAGTGTGAATGTGCTCATATTATTTGGGGAGTAGCGTTCTTGTGCACTTTCGCCCCACCTAGCCAACAGGTGACCTTGATTAGGTGGTACATATAGCTGTGCATGCTCCTCCTCTCATTGGTTGCTTGATGTACACAGAAGCAACTAGGAGAAGCACACTATATGTGCAGAGTCTGCTCTCGTGAATGTAGATACCCAATGGTTAGAGGAGGACCTGACTTGTTATTGTAGAAAAAAAACAATCAACAAAAATCTTAATATCATTTTATATTGATGTTTATGTTGTAGTTACTTTGAATTGTGTTGTATTTAGTATTTAGCTTAAATTGTGTTTTTGTTTTTTTTTTTTACTTTGGTTAAAAAAGACCTAGCTCACCTTGTTAGCGTAATAACAGCTGTACCTGTATTTAAGGCTCCATTCACATGTCCTGTTTTTCTTTCCTGATTCGATCCTGATCCTGATCTGGATCCATTCATTTCAATGGGTCCTGAAAAAAATCAGGATTGAATCAGGAAAGAAAAACAGGACGTGTGAATGGAGCCTAAGGAAGGTTACAGCTCTGTCGAGTTTACTCTGGTGAAGTTTACAGCTGGTGTTTGCAGCCAGACATAAGTGTGTAGTTTTAAAAACTGCAGTAGTTTGAAAACGGCAGGAGTCTGGTGACAGCATTGGTTTCTTCTCTTTGGTGAGTAACTGCCTTAATTCTAAGATGTCTGGTTTGGTGCAGTGTAACACTTGCCTGGCTGTTGTGTTCTGTAGTACTCTTTGGAGTTTGGGGTATTGTCCATTATGTATGCAATTGTCCACTTTATATGGTGAAATTTCTAGGCTGCAGTCTTTAGTGTGTAGCCTGCAATCGAAAGAAGTGAATCTGTCCCAGCCAGTGAGTGCTGTCAAGCAGCCCTGTAATCTGCCACCACTTCCCCAAAGGTCCATGAGGAGAAGGGCTGTGTGGAAGACAGTTGGTTCTGGGAGGTTGAGAGTTGTGGAGCATAAAGACAATACTGTTGGAATTTCTGTGTATAATCCCTATGGTGTCCTGTAGGGATGAGCGAACTTTTGAAAAGTTCGGTTCGGTTCGCTTCGGCGAACTTTCTTGAAGTTCGGATTCGTACGAACCGAACCTAAAACGAACCTTGCTATAACGGCTGAATAATTGCTTCTACAATAATGGGAGTCAGATAGGGTACAGTTTCGTTTATTTGCAGTTGCTATTACAATGAAAAAAGTGGAAAAAATCCAAGTGACTTCAACAACGGCGACGCAAAATCTACGCATATTTTAGAATCTACACTAATGCGTACGCTAATGCGAACATTCCCGCACAAATAACGAACATACAGTCTAGCGTTGTCAAAGGTACGCTACTTAACTAAATGAATATGTACGCATTAGCGTACGCATGCACTGCGTCCGCAAACATTCCTACACAAGTAACGAACATACAGTCTAGCGTTGTCAAAGGTACGCTACTTAACTGAATATGTACGCATTAGCGTACATTCTCAATAAATATGCGTATATTTTGCGTCGCCGTTATTTTAACCAGATTCGTTACGAACTTTGTCAAAATTCGGTTCGGTGACGAACCGAACTTTTGGGAAAGTTCGTAACGAATCTGGTTCGTTACGGTTCGGTTCGCTCATCCCTAGTGTCCTGTCTGATTTGGAAAGTGATATAGCAGCAGATACAATCTTGGATACTCAGGCACAGGATGTTGTAAGGCCCAAAGGAGAAAGTTGTACCAAGCAGTCAGGGGCAGTAAGTGGAATGAAAAAGAAGAGAAGGCATCTCCTTGTTGGTGACTCGATTGTTAGAGGTGTTGCTTTAGGTCAGAATGAGGATGGACTGAAAGAGGTGAGATGTCTTCCTGGTGCTACTGCAAGCAGGGATATAAGACGGATCATAAATATTGTTAAGGCTGCAACAAAGGAGACTGAAGTTGATCTGGTTATTCATCTCGGTACAAACGATTTGTCCCATTTATGTTAAAGATAGCATAAAATCAACAGTGATCTGGTATCTGAGGTGAAGGTGGGAGAAAATCTAGGTTCCAGTGACCACCATTGTTTGTGGTTAGAAATCCAAACTGACTGTGAGAAATCCCATTCTGCAGCCAAAGTATTAGATTTTAGGAAGACCAAGTTTGAGGTTATGGGAGAATATGTAAAGAGAGAATTAAAAGGTTGGGATAAAACAGCAAGAGTGAGTGCTCAGTGGAAGGTATTTAAAGAAGTCCTCTTAAAGGCAACTAGACTATAGGTTAGACAAATTAGCAAAATGAAAAGAAAAAGAAATCCACTGTGGTTTACTAGAGAGGTAAGAGCTATAGTGAATGATAAAAAGTCTGCCTATAAAAGGTATAAAGAGTCTGGAAGTGTAGCGGACAGAGAAGTGTATAAAATTATACAGAAGAAGACAAAACAGATTACTAATGCTGCTAAAGCTTCAAAGGGAGGAAGAAATGGCCAAATCTGTTAAGGAGGGTAATAAAACCTTCTTCAGATATATTAGTGACAGGAAGAAGAAAAACTGCGGCATTACAAAACTTAGCAATGGAAAAAATCTGTATATAGATGGGGATAAGGCGGTCGCTGAGCAACTGAATAACTACTTCTACTCAGTTTTTTCAGATGGAGACTTTCATAATCAGAACATGGCTGGACATTGCATTGCCTCTAGTTGTAAGGTTTCAGCCCCAGTGTTTTCAGAGGCCGATGTTTTAGAGGAACTTGTCTGGCTAAAGTTATATAAGGCAATGGGTCCGGATGGCATCCACCCCAGAGTTTTTAAAAAACTCCGATCTGTGATTGTTGGCCTCCTGACTGATCTGTATAATCAGTCATCACTCCTTCTTACAGGAGATGTTCCTGATGATTGGAGAATGGCAAATGTTGTACCCATTCACAAGAAGGGTAGTAGAGAAGAAGCTAGTAACTATAGGCCAGTCAGCTTGACATCTGTAGTGGTAAAAATGATGGAGACTCTTCAAAAAAGAAGATAATTGACCACCTAACAACAAACAACTTGATGGACCCAAACCAGCATGGCTTTACTGAGGGCCGATCATTTCAGACTAATCTCATTGATTTCTTTGACTATGTAACTAAAGTTCTGGATGAAGGTCGTGCTGTCGATATCGCCTACCTGGATTTCAGTAAAGCTTTCAATGTGGTTCCCCATAAAGAGCTGATAGATAAATTATCAAGAATTGGACTTGATGAGCGAATACTAAAATATTTGTGTACTCTGTACAAATTTTTCAAAATATTCGTATATACGTACGTAATAACGAATCCTATTGAAGTCAATGGGAGATACCAACATTTTTGCAGTGGACCAAAGTTATTCGCACACATGGTTGCCTAAACACCTGAAAATCTCTGAAAGTGATTGAAACACCACGGAAATGGATAGGGAACACTAGGGGCAGCATGCATGGAGCAGGCAGAGACAGTGCAAGGAGCGACAGGACCTTGTCCGATAAAGCGTACGCTATTGCTACTATATGCTTTTACTCTATACGCTGTTGTGTACGAATTCAAGTCTCGCGAATGCACGCACAACGCTAGGCCACGGCGTACAGTCCTCAGAGGCAGATCCAATTTGGCAAGATGGCAAGCAGGTGTTCCTGTGCTTTTAGCTCTGGAGAGCTCAAATGTCTGGTCCAGAAGATGGACAGACAGGAGTACGATGGCACACACCGACACCCCAATTGGCAGAAGCAAGAGATTGTGCAGCACATGATCCGAGGCCTGCACCATCGGTTTCACAGTGTGCAGACCCCGAGCCAGATACAAAGAAAATGGTCCAATTTAAAATTAAAGTGCCCAGAGCGGCTTACTCAGATCCGGGCAGAGATACGACAGGGTGAGTAACAAAATATTTGAAAAGTAAAAACATGTTAAAAAATTAGTGTACTGTATTGTATATATACCAGTGCCAATAATGAAAAACATATAGAAGGACAATGTGGGCGTGCGTGGTGTGCTGTGGCAATTTTCTTTCATGCTAGGCCACGCCTCTAACTACACTTAAACAAGTGAAGGTATTCTCAAATACGTATCCCTTCCCAGTAATTTGCCTTAGGCTACTTTCACATATGTGGCGGTGATCCGGCAGGCTGTTCCACGGTATTTGTCCTGCCAATTCCTGGTGTTCTTGCCGGATAGCGGACGGATCAGAGCCGTCCCCCATTATTGTTAATGGGGCTGGCCGTTCTCCCGTTTGTGTCAGGCAAATGCCGGATTTGGAGAGATCCGGTGGGTTCTTCCAGGCCGTAACAACCTGCCGGATCTCTAGCGCTAGTATGAAAGTACCTGTATATATATGCCCCTTCATAGTTAGCGCTTCGTCCTCCTACACACAGACTCAAAGACGTGCTCATGCTGCAGCTAATGTGTCTGGAGTGGGCGATTTAAAAAATATTCCCACGATAACGATATTAAGAAATTTATTGCGATAAATACCCATTTAGAAGAAAAAAACACTTGGGGCCACAAGGAGAAGACATTATACTGTATGGGGGCAGCCACAAGGAGACATTATACTGGACGTCAGGGTAGGTGAAGGGACTGCTCCATGCTTACCGTCACCCGTCTCTGCTTCCTATGGATGCAAAGACAGCTGACCACGGGACAAAGCCACCCGTTCCCGGACACAGCCACTAAAATCCTGACTGTCCCGCTGAATCCAGTACGGTTAGGACTGTAGCTATGGTATACTAGTGCATTGTATGTGCTGCATTTATATTTGTTGTTTGTACTTGCAGAATGTGACACACAGACATCTTTTATCCATTCAACCCCCCACCCCTCCCAACAAATGCCCCCTCCATCAAATATGCACCCCAGATAGTCTATGTTCCCTTCACATGAAATGCCCACTCCACATCATATCGCCCTCCTCTCACCCATAATATCTTCATAGTAGTATATAGTGTTAGTATTAAAACGGTCATCATAACAATTGTGTACGGATTTATGTTGCAGAGCAACGTCAACGACGTCAACGACTTCAACGGCAGACTCGTGCCCGGACGGTCCCTGAAGGACCTGCTGCTTCTAGTAAGTGTAAACATATTTAATTTATTTTTAATCCTGGCTATGTGGGAGGGCAGCTGCAGTGATATAAGAGCACTAGTGGTTAGTAATGGGATCCTGCCCCAAACTATTCAGATGTATCAACATCAGAAGTTACAACTGTTCATTTGAGTTTAATGTAATGCCATTATTTAATGATTTTTGACAGCTGCTGCACCACAGAGGAGCCCCTCTAACCCTCCTCCACCCCACCCTGAGAGGAGCCCACCTGCCCTTCCAACACCCCCAGGGCAACTTCCAGAGGTAGAAGGTAGGTAAAATCAAGAGTGTAATGGGTGGAACTTCTGTCTTCAAAATATAAGCTAATTTTATGTTTTATCTTTTATAGTTCCAACTGTCAGGGAGGATTTTTCCCCAGGCCCCTGGGAAGACCACCAATTATGGGTGTCCCGTAAGTACAAACCCCTAATTCACAGAAGTGTAATATTTTCAAGCACTAGGATCATGCCACCCAACATGTTATTGATAAATAGACTGTGTACACATTATGTTCTCCAAGTGGTTATTGAAGCAGACATATCACAATAATTTTAAAATCAAGGTAGTGAAAGAAGTAGAAACTTGTGTTACCCCAAAAATATTAAACAAAAATGTGTCATACATCACATAATATTATAGTACATTGGCAATCTCCTTTTAACAAAGCGAGAAACAGCCCTGCACCTCACATAGATCCAGAGATCTGCCCCAATTACTCTGCTACATCAAGCTGGTTACTCAAGGGTAGTGTGACTAGTGTCTATTCTGCTGCATGTCAGGACTCATGTCCATCTCTCCCTATCACAGCTCAGGACAGGAGGCAGTTGAAGATTTAAACTGAGCATGTGCGGCCTTCTCAGTGAGCAGTTCAAAGAAATAAGAAAAAAAATGTCTTAATAAAGATACATTTCACTAGAGTCAGTTGTAGTAGATATAAAAAATATTTAATGACATGCAACTGCTAAAGTATTCAGATCCAGGTGCTGCTTTGAACGTTTAGAATATTTTTTCATGGGACAACCCCTTTAACTCTATCATACTAATTATATTACTGTTTCCACCCCTACAGCTATCCCCACTGACTTCTAGATGGAGGCCACCTTACGGCGATTCAGAGTTAAGCTCCATGCTGCCTACCGCCTCCTACGCAGCCTCCAGTTGGACCACCAACAGCTGCAAGAAATGATGGCTGCATTTTGGCAAAGGCCCGCTTAATTTTTATTTTATTTACTTTTTGTATTTATTTTGATTTAAAAGTTCAAAAGTTATTATTATTACTAAAAAATGTATTCTAAAACCTGTGTTTTCGCTGTTTTTTTAAACCTTTAACCCTTTCCTGACATACTGTGTAGAAATATTGTTATGAAACATATATTGACTTGTACGTAAAGCGCAAGCGCTGCCAAAAATTACACGGAACAGGCACTCCAATACAACGGGTATAATGAAGGGCCTCATTCACATTGTGGAACAATTGTTCTTGTCGTGGGACTCATACACTCATAAGCCTATGCACAAAGTGACAAGACTGCCAAAAATTACAAGGAAAAGGAACTCCGAGACACCTTTTATTACACATAAAGGAGGGCATCAGACACACCCGTGAAAAATGAAGATTGCTGGCCTGCTGGTGAGCTGACCATTGAAAACATTATGGTTGAGGGCCTGCTGGTGAGCAGACCCTTGAAAACATTATGGTTGAGGGCCTACATGAGAAAACAGTGTATCCAATACACCCTGAAAGTGTTCAGCCGGTTTCCTGTGGTGGGGTAGTGAAGTCAGGGGCAATTCAGGCCTTGTTCATCTTGATAAGCGTCAACCTTAAAAATCATGAATATCACACACTAAAAATTGTGGTTAGAGAGGCTGTTTGCCCTGGGTAAAAATTGAGTTTAGAGAGGCTGTTGGCCTTCCTTAAAAATTGTGGTTAGAGAGGCTGTTGGCCTTCCTTAAAAATTGAGTTTAGAGAGGCTGTTGGCCTTCCTTAAAAATTGTGGTTAGAGAGGCTGTTGGCCTTCCTTAAAAACTGTGGTTAGAGAGACTGTTGGCCTTCCGTAAAAATTGAGTTTAGAGAGGCTGTTGGCCCTCCTTAAAAATAGAGTTTAGAGAAGCTGTAGGCCTTCCTTATAAATTGTGGTTAGAGACGCTGTTGGCCTTCCTTAAAAATTTTGGTTATAGAGGCCCGTGAAAAATTAAGATTGATGGCCTTCTGGTGAACAGACCCTTGAAAGCATTATTTTTGAGGGCCTGCTGGTTAACAGAACCATGAAAACATTATTTTTGAGGGCCTGCTGGTGGACAGACCCATGAAAACATTATGGTTGAGGGACTGGTGGTGAACAGACCCTTGGAAACATTATGGTTGAGGGACTGGTGGTGAACAGACCCATGAAAACATTATTTTTGAGGGACTGGTGGTGAACAGACCCTTGAAAACATTATGGTTGAGGGCCTGCTGGTGAACAGACCCTTGAAAACATTATTTTTGAGGGCCTGCTGGTGAACAGACCCATGAAAACATTATGGTTGAGGGACTGGTAGTGAACAGATCCATGAAAACATTATTTTTGAGGGACTGGTGGTGAACAGAACCTTCAAAACATTATGGTTGAGGGCCTGCTGGTGAACAGACCCTTGAAAACATTATTTTTGAGGGCCTGCTGGTGAACAGACCCATGAAAACATTATGGTTGAGGGACTGGTGGTGAACAGACCCTTGAAAACATTATGGTTGAGGGCCTACATGAGAAAACAGTATATCCAATACACCCTAAAAGTGTTCAGTTGCTTTCCTGCGGTGGGGAAAAGAAGTGGGGGGATATCCACGACTTGTTCATCTTGATGAATGTCAGCCTGTCGACGCTGTCAGTCGACAGGCGGGTCCGTTTGTTGGTGATTATCCCCCCAGCAGCACTAAAGACCCTTTCAGACAGTACACTAGTGGCAGGGCAGGCCAGCACCTCCAAGGCGTACAGTTCAGGCCATTTGTCCAGCTTGGACAGCCAATAATTGTATGGTGTGGAGTCATCGCTCAGGACGCTGGTCTGGTCAGCGACATACTCCCTCACCATTTTGCGGTACAGTTCCGCCCTACTCTGCCTAACCTGTGGACAGGTGGTACACTCTGGCTGGGGTGACAAAAACTTGGCAAAGGCCTGACCCAGTGTACCCATGCCCTCGCTGGACACTCTGCCTTTTCCCCTCCTCTCCCCTATTACTTGGCCCACTGCAGTCCGTCCCCTGTCGCTAGCGGTGTCAGATGGAAATGCTTTCAGCATTTTTTGCACCAGTGACTTGTGGTATGCATCGACCCTTGTAGCCCTTTCCTCCACAGGAATTAGAGTGGGGAAATTGTCCTTACACCGTGGGTCTAGGAGGGTGTACACCCAGTAATCACTGGTGGCCAGAATGGTTTTCACGCGAGGATCGCGACAAAGGCAGCCTAACATAAAGTCAGCCATGTGAGGTACAGTCCCACAGCGCAACACTTCCCTCTCCTCAATCGACTGACTACTATCCATCTCCTCCTCCTCCTCTACCTC
Source organism: Rhinella marina (assembly GCA_900303285.1). Taxonomy (NCBI): domain Eukaryota; kingdom Metazoa; phylum Chordata; class Amphibia; order Anura; family Bufonidae; genus Rhinella; species Rhinella marina. The sequence goes on from ONZH01016422.1 coordinate 27,687, forward strand.
CACCTCCAAATCCTCCTCCTCAGCCCATACCCACTTAACTGCTGTCATCGAATCGCCCCCTGCAGTGTGGCCTAGAGTCTCCTCCTCCTCTACCTCCTCCTCCTGTAATTCGCTCTGCAAAACTGATTTGAGGGTGCTCTGGCTGGCAAACAACGGACTGTCTTCCACCATCTCCTGTGACATGCCTAAATCCTCAGATATTACGTTTTTTAAGGATTTTTGGAGGAGACACTGCAGCAGGATGGTGACGCTGATGATGTCTGCATCGCCGCTACGTGTTGCCTCCTCAAAGGGGCCTAAGACCTGGCAGATGCCAGCCATCCATGTCCACTCCTCATTATACACCTGAGGAAGATGACTGGCATGACTACCACCTCTCTGGGAAGCTGTCAGCTAGCAGTCTACTATTGCCCTTCGCTGCTGGTACACCCTGGCTATCATTTGCAATGTTGAATTCCAACGTGTGGGAACGTCACACAGCAGCCGGTGAACAGGGAGTTGTAACTGCTGTTGCACTGTCCTGAGGGTGGCAGCATGTGTGGTGGACTTCCTAAAATGTGCACAGATGCGGCGCACTTTAGTGAGCAACACAGCAAGCTCAGGGTAGGTCTTAAGAAACCGCTGGACCACTATGTTTAGTACGTAGGCCATGCATGGCACGCGTGTGAGTCCACCAAGTTTCAGAGCCGCCACCAGGTTACACCCATTGTCGCAAACAACCAGGCCTGGTTAAAAGTCACACAGTCATCTTCCCCCTGATGCCCTCTAACAGCTCTTCAGCCGTGTGCCTATTGTCGCCCAAACTAAGCAGTTTCAGCACGGCCTGCTGACGCTTCCCTACCGCAGTGCTGCTGCGCATTGAGCTACTGACACTCGCTGATGTGGCCATCAATACTCTTTTGGAGGAGGAGGAGGAGGGGGAGGTGAAGGGGGGTTGTGGAGGAAGAGGCGTAATGTACCGGTGAAACAGACACCGAAGTTGGTCCTGCAATTCTGGGTGTGGGTAGCACATGAGGAGGCCCACGGTCAGACTCGGTCCCAGCCTCCACCAGGTTGACCCAATGGGCTCTGAGTGAGATGTAGTGTCCCTGCCCACCGGTACTTGTCCACGTGTCTGTGGTTAGGTGGACCTTCCCACAAACCGTGTTGCTGAGGGCACGGATGATGTTATCCGACACGTGGTGGTATAGGGTGGGGATGGCAACACGTGAAAAATAGTGGCGGCTGGGGACCGGGTAACGGGGGGGCTGCCACCTCCATGAGGTTGCGGAATGCTTCCGTTTCCACAAGCCTATATGGCAACATCTCCAGGCTCAGTAGTTTACTGATTTGCACGTTTAAGGCTTGTGCATTGGGGTGTAAGGCTGTGTACTTGCGCTTGCAGTCAAAGGTCTGCTGCAGCGACAATTCAACACTTGCACTGCGCTGGAACACAATGAGTGGAGGCGGGGAGGGATTTGGAGCTGCAGGGGTCCTTGCAGGGCTGGAGGCTGAAGCATCCTGGCCCGGGGGCTACTAGTTCACTGACAGCATGTGACACAGGAGCTGAAGCAGCAGTGTCACCATCACCAACTGACTGGAGTGCCAACCACTTAGTGGGGTGTTTCTTCT
>ONZH01016423.1:0-13782 GCA_900303285.1 Rhinella marina
AACACAAGTTTCACTTCTTTCACTACCTTGATTTTAAAATTATAGTGATATGTCTGCTTCACTAACCACTTGGAGAACATAATGTGTTCACAGTCTAGTTATCAATAACATGTTGGGTGGCATGATCCTAGTGCTTGAAAATATTACACTTCAGTTAATTAGGGGTTCATACTTACGGGATATCCATACTGGGTGGTCCTCCCAGGGTCCTGGGGAAAACTCAGCTTCCTCCCTGACGGTTGGAGCTACAAAAGATAAAGCATAAATTTAGTTTATATTTTGAAGACAGAAGTTCCACCCATTACATTTTTTATTTTACCTACCTTCTACCTCAGGTAGCTGGGCTGGTGGTGTATTATGGGCCGGTGGGCTCATCTCAGGGTGGGGTGGAGGGGCAGAGGAGCTCCTCTGTGGTGCAGCAGCTGTCAAAATTTAAATAATGGCATTACATTCAACTCAAATGAACAGTTGTAACCTCTGATGTTGATACATCTGAATAGTTTGGGGCTGGATCCCATTCCTAACCACTAGTGCTCCTATATCACTGCTGCTGCACTCCCACTTAGCCTGGATTAAAAATAAATTAAATATGTTTACACTTTCTAGAAGGTCCTTCAGGGGCCGTCCGGGCACGACGCTGCCGGCGACGTTCGTGACGTCGTTGACGTTGCTCTGCAACATAAATCCATACACAATTGTTATGATGATGACCGTTTTAATACTAACACTTTATACTACTATGAAGATATTATGGGTAAGAGGAGGGCGATATGATGTGGAGTGGGAATTTCATGTGAAGGGATCATCATAGAATATCTGGGGTGCATAATTGATGGAGGGAACATTTGTTGGGAGGGGTGGGGGCTTGAATGAATGAATAAAAGATGTCTGTGTATCACATTCTGCAGGTACAAACATAACAAATATGAATACAGCACATACAATGCACTAGTATACCATAGCTCCAGTCCAAACCATTCCGGATTCGGTGGGACAGTCAGGATTTTATCGGCTGTGTCCAGGAACGGGTGGCTATGTCCCGTGGTCAGCTGTCTTTTCATCCATAGGAAGCAGAGATGGGTGACGGTAAGCAGGGAGCAGTCCCTTCACCTTCCCTGACGTCCAATGTAATGTCTCCTTGTGGCTCCCATACAGTATAATGTCTCCTTGTGGCTGCCCCCATAGTATAATGTCTTCTCCTTGTGGCCCCCCATACAGTATTATGTCTTCTCCTTGTGGCCCCAAGTGTTTTATTTCTTCTAAATGGGTATTTATTGTGATAAATTTCTTAATATCGTTATCGTGGGAATATATTTTATATCGCCCACTCCAGACACATTAGCTGCAGCATTGAACACATCTTTTAGGAGGCAGCGCTAACTATGAAGGGGCATATATCTAAGGGGACTTTCTTTCACACTAGTGCATTTGCCTGATACAAATGGGAGAACGGCCAGCCCCTTTAACAATAACAGAGGACGGCGCTGATCCGGCCACAACACTGGCAATTGGCAGGACAAATACTGCAGAACAGCCTGCCGGATCACCGCCACATATGTGAAAGTAGCCTAAGGGAAATTACTGGGAAGGGGTACGTATCTGAGAATACCTTCACTTGTTTGAGTGGAGTTAGAGGTGTGTCCTAGCATGAAATAAAATTTCTGCAGCGCACCACGCACGCCCACGTTGTCCTTCTATACGGTTTTCATTATTGGCACTGGTATCGGGGTTGCCAACCACAATTTTTTTTTCTGGACAACTTTGGACAACTTATCCCAAAATCACGAACGGCCAACATTTTTTAAGGAAAAAAATTGAAAACCATAATGAAGGATAAATATAAAATTAATAAAGGTCTATAGCTCAATATACTGATCAGAACTCATTACCACCATTTACTGTGAGCTGAAAAATGATGATAATTACCACCAAAATAATCTAGTATCACCAGCCTCTAAAAAATCAAGGACACCTCTATTTTTTTCACGGACATAGGAAAAAAGTTGCCTATTTTTACAGACTGTCCAGAAATTTGTGGACGGTTGGCAACCCTGACTGGTATATATACAATACAGTACACTAATTTATTAACATGATTTTACTTTTCAAATATTTTGTTACTTACCCCTTCTTATCTCCTCCCGTATCTCCTTTAGCCACTCTGGGGTTTTTATTTTGAGATCCGACCATCGGCGTTGTATCTGGCCCGGGGTCCGCACAGTCCTACACCGATGTAGCAGGCCTCGGATCACCACCTCTATGACCTCCTTTTTGTGGACATGTTGATGGCGGTGTGGGCCATCATATTTCTCCCTGTCCATAACACGGACCATGTATTTGAGCTCATCAGAGCTAAACGCAGCTGCTCGTCTTGCCATCGCTATGCCTCTAAGTCATGCGTGCGTACATACGTACGAATAGTACGCTAAAGATTTGTACTCTAATGCGTACGTATTCCGTTAAGTAGCGTACTTTTAACAACGCTAGACTGTATGTTCGTTACTTGAGTAGGAATGTTCGCAGACGCAGTGTATGAGTACGCTAATGCGTACATATTCAGTTAAGTAGCGTACCTTTGACAACGCTACACTGTATGTTCGTTACTTGAGTAGGAATGTTCGCAGACGCAGTGTATGAGTACGCTAATGCGTACATATTCAGTTAAGTAGCGTACCTTTGACAACGCTACACTGTATGTTCGTTACTTGAGTAGGAATGTTCGCAGACGAAGTGTATTTGTACGCTAATGCGTACATATTCAGTTAAGTAGCGTACCTTTGAAAACGCTACACTGTATGTTCGTTACTTGAGTAGGAATGTTCGCATTAGCGTACGCATTAGTGTAAATTCTCAAATATGCGTATATTTTGCGTCGCTGTTGTTGAAGTCACTTTGATTTTTTCAACTTTTTTCATTGTAATAGCAACTGCAAGTAAACGAAACTATACCCTACCAGACTCCCATTATTGTTGCAGCAATTATTCAGCCGTTATAGCAAGGTTCGTTTTAGGTTCAGTTCGTACGAATCCGAACTTCACTAAAATTCGCCGAACCGAACTTTTCAAAAGTTCGCTCATCCCTAGACTCTATCAATGAATTATGAGGTCTGATGGCTTGAGATGTGGGCTATGTACTCGAAAACATGCAATCAATGTAAATTGATTGAATATACGGGTAGTGGAGTGGAAAATCAGGAATCGTATGTGCGAGCGAATAAAGATGAGTGGTAAGATGAGCTCCACAACCAGACTACACAATTATTGATGAGCGAATCATCCAAAATTCACTTCACCGAATGTTCGTCGAATTTTTCAAAAGATTTGTACTTCTAATGAATCTATTCGGCTGAATCTGTGTACAAATCATGTGGTGTTTTGCGAACATTCGCACACTAATAACGAACGTACAGTTATTAAAGGTACGCAACTTATGTGAACACGTATGCATGAGCGTACAAAATTGTGTACGAATCCTCAGCGTACTATTGTCTAGCGATTGCGTAATATGCAGGCACACACGACGCTAGGCTTTGCTGGAGCGGAATGGTGGAGCAGGAGGAACGCTCTGAGTCTGACCCCTGGCTACATGACACTGTATCAGCAGATGACAGCAGATCATCCGGCTATGTTTGAGATGAGTGTGCCATCCACTCCACTACCTCATCCACTTTCTCCTCCACTACAATTTTACGCCTTGGTGGGTTAGCCTGGTGGAATAGTGGCCAACTATTACAATTTCTACAAGTAGAAGCACTGGCTACAGGTACTGCTGCCCTGTGCCACCTTCTGCTTTTTTTTGGAACTTGAGGTCTGGCTGGAACCCTTTTGCTTTTCTATACCAGACATTTTTACTTGACTGTGGCCCTGCAGCTGGTCTTTGTCTCTCTCCCTGTCTCTCTCCCTGTCTCTCTCCCTGCCTGATTAATTACTAGCCCTGCACTGGCCCTGCAGTATCCCTGATATGTATAATATGTATTCCCAGAACAATTACACCCCAATTTTAACAAAAGAGTTCTCTGTCTCTCAGAACTTCACAGTAAAAGTTTGCTAATTAACTGAATTCTTACACATCAGTGTATAAAGTAACTTATATGTAGCATTAGAGTACAATTTATCGGACAAGTATGTAGCGAATGCGTAGAAAGCTTTAAGAACATTTTCTAATCTAACGGAGCGAATCTCAAAAAATCCGGATACACTTTGCAGCGGAAAATTTCCAAGATTCATATCTAATCTACGAAGTGGCGAATAGATTCGCTCATCTCTATACACAATATTTGTACATATGAAACATATTAAACAAGACAGTAGTATATAATACACATTAGATGAATAGGTGGGAATGACCATATATACACCATGTTCCAAATTATTATGCAAATGATATTTATCTCTGCTTTTCCTAAATGGTCGGTGCAAATGACAGTTAGTATAATAAAAGTCATCACCCGTTAGAGTATACATCGAATTTTATTGAACAAACCTCCCAATGATAACAGTATATTGTTCAAAAATTAAAAAGACTCAAAACGCACTGTTACAAATTATTATGCACAGTAGAGTTTCTAAACATTTTATGTGTTTTTAAGAACTGAAAATGCTCATTTGTGGAATTTGCAGCATTAGGAGGTCACATTCACTGAAATAAAAAGCTATTTAAATCTAAAACATCCTAACAGGCCAAGTTACATGTTAACATAGGAACCCTTCTTTGATATCACCTTCACAATTCCTGCATCCATTGAACTTGTGAGTTTTTGGAGCAGCCAATGACACAGAGGTATTCTTTGCAGCATGAGATGGTGCATTGTCATGCATGAAGATGATTTTGCTCCTGAAGGCACGTTTCTGCTTTTTGTACCATGGAAGAAAGTTGTCTGTCAGAAACTCTATATACTTTGCAGAGGTCATTTTCACACCTTCAGGAACCCTTAAGGGGCCTACCAGCTCTCCCCATGATTCCGGCCCAAAACATGACTCCTCCATCTCCTTGCTGACGTCCCAGCCTTATTGGGACATGGTGGCCATCCACCAATCAGTAAACAAGACTGTTTGAAAATTAGTCTTCATGTATGTCTGGGCCCACTGCAACCGTTTCTGCTTGTGAGCACTGGTTAGGGGTGGCCAAATAGTAGGTTTATGCACCACAGCAAGCCTTTGAAGGATCCTATACCTTGAGGTTCGAGGGACTCCAGAGGCACCAGCAGCTTCAAATATCTGTTTGCTGGTTTGTAATGGCTTTTTAGCAGCTGCTCTCTTAATCCGATGAACTTGCCTGGCAGAAACCTTCCTCATTCTGCCTTTATCAGCACGAACACGTCTGTGCTCTGAATCAGCCACAAATCTCTTCACAGTACGATGATCACGCTTAAGTTTTCGTGAAATATCTAATATTTTCATCCCTTGTCCAAGGCATTGCACTATTTGATGCTTTTCGGCAGCAGAGAGGTCCTTTTTCTTTCCCATTTTACTTGAAAACAGTGGCCCTGCTTAATATTGTAGAACAACCAGTTTTCCTTTAATTGGGCTCACCTGGCAAACTAATTATCACAGGTATCTGAGATTGATTTCAGTGATCCAAAGAGCCCTGAGACACAATACCATCAATGAGTTTAATGGAAAAACTAAAAATGTAATCTTTATGACACTTAAATCCAATTTGCATAATAATTTGGAACATGGTGTATATCTCCTCAATGTGAGAAATTTTCAAACTATCTGAATTTAATCCAAAGGGACCATATACTATTAGATTTGGATTGGTTTCTAAATTCCCAGGTCAGTTTCTCCAACCTATAAGGCCCCTTTCACACGAACGATACGGATTCAGTCCAGATGCGTTCAGGGTGCGTTCCGGAAAACTCGCACCAATCTGCACACAATCGCAGTCAGTTTTGACTGCGATTGTGTACGTTTGTTCAGTTTTTTCAGCGCGGGTGCGATGCGTATGGATGCATTTCGCACGTGCGTGATAAAAAACTGAATGTTTACAAACAACATCTCTTAGCAACCATAGGTGAATCACGCATTGCATCCACACTTGCGTGTGGATGCAATGCGTGAGTCACGCAGACCCATTCACTTCAATGGGGCCAGGGCTGCGTGAAAAACGCAGAATAAAGAACATGCTGCGATTTTCACGCAACGGCGAACTGATGCGTGAAAAACATCGCCCATGTGAAAAGACCCATTGAAATGAATGAGTCAGGATTCAGTGCGGGTGCAATGCGTTCGCATCACGCATTGCACCCGTGCGGAAATCTTGCCCGTGTGAAAGGGGCCTAAATGTGATCCACCTTCACAGTCCACGGCGACACTAAGGGAGAGATTGTTAACTTAATATAGATGAGATATTGTTTTGGAGGAATAGCAATAGAAAAACTTTAGAGGTAGAAGGTAGTTTTGTTATGTATGACTTATCAATAATGTATGTAGTGCAAGTCCACCAAAAATGGTAATGAGAGCCTGGGTCTTTCCTTCTTCCAATTTCTGCCAGAGATATGTGAGAGTAAAATATCCAGATATCGATGTCCATGGAGATGAGAGAATAAAGTTTGGATCTTGCTACATTATCCCAGCATGGCTTAGTTGTATTTTAAGGGCATGCTTATTTAAAGGGAACCTGTCATCTCCGAAACACCCCCTGAACTAGAGTAAGCGTTGTATAGTGTAAGTGATGCTGAATCCGAATATCTAAGTTTTATCTTCATACTCACTTCCATTCTGATGCTGTGCTCTCACAAACCTGCAGTAAAATGCATTGAGAGGACTCGTCTTCTTCATTATGTGAGTGAGCCCTGGAGTCCACTGAGTGCATTTTACTGCAGGTTTGTGGGAGCACAGCGTCAGAATGGAAGTGAGTATGAAGATAAAACTTACATATTCGGATTCAGCATCACTTACACTATACAACGCTTACTCTAGTTCAGGGGGTGTTTCGGAGATGACAGGTTCCCTTTAAGTAAGACTGGCTGATTGGTCATTCACAGGGCTGTTGTCAGGGTAGTACAGGAGATGTGCAAACATTATGTCTGTTCATATGGACTTCTCCCATCAAATATGTGGCATAGTATCTAACTCTTTCTAGCCCTTGGAAGCGTTCACAGGTTAAGAGAATGAAGATAACATAACTTTGCACTGAAAAAAGACTACATTCTCCACACAAACCCTCCCACAGGTTTCCATAAAATGTACACAGCAAGGTACAAGATAGGGGGTAGAGGATGTGTGACAGAGAGTCCATGTGGCCTTAATCATTTGGCTGTATAGGGCCCAAATAACTAGGATAGTTGACAAGGCCATGAACATAGAGCATGGAACACGTGGCATGTGACCAGTCCCCACTTATGGCGCATACAGTTGGAGTAACATGATGGCTGTGCCTTTAAGAAATGTGGACAGGTAAGATCCTTAGACAGCCCGATGTGGCAGACGATTGTCGGGAGGGAAGCGTTCCATCTCGGCAATCACCTGCTCGCTAGAGGAGGAGACTGATGCTATTACATGCAACAATCTCCTCCACAGCATGGGGAGGAGTGATCATTATGTCATTGCTCATCCCCATGCTGTATATTGGTTTTCTGGCGGCAGATCTTGATTAGACACCACTATCTGCTGCCTGCAAATTATAATTATTTATCATGTCAAAAGATTTGGATTGCCCAATGAACGAGCATTTGCTTGTCCATTGAGCAAACGGCAGCAGTATTATACAGCAAGATGATCGCTAACGAGCGTTCATACGAACGCTTGTTAGTAATCATCTGCCGAAAAGTTGTCAGGTGTAATACAGGCTTAAGGCCTCATTCAGAGAGCTATAATGTGGCCACATTTTAGCATCTGCTTAACTGCTAAAGACCCGACCACCTGTGGTTCAAGGGAACAAAACTTAGGTAATCACAGAATCCTAGGGAGATTTCAGTTTGATTCACTTGAACAGTAGGGGCTCCTGGACTTGCATCTGTACTAAAGAAACTAAATGTGCCCCCCATTATCACTATGTTATTGAGGCCTTAGACTGATAGAAAAACATCCTCAAGTCAGTAGAAAAATATGAAGGTTAGCGTGACATCGGAGTAAAAAAAAATGATGAAACTGATCCCACAGCTTCCTAGGACAGGGATCAGCGACCTTCAGCACTCCAGCTATTGTGAAACTTCAACTCCCAGCATGGAAACTTACTCGGTTGTTCTTGTAACTACCACAGAAGCGAAAGGAGGATTCTGGGAGTTGTAGTTTCAGAACAGCTGGAGTGCCGGAGGTTGCTGGTCCTTGTCCTAGGAGAGAAGCTTTGTGTCTGGTAGTATCACTTATGATGCCAGGCATCTTCTTGACCCATATAGAAAATTGTTGCAAGCAGTGTTTTTCTATTGGTTATGGATGGCGCATCTAATTCTGAATGATGAGACCTAAATATCTAATTCTTTTTACACTAAAAAAAATGCATAAACTGCACCAAAACTTTGGGAACAAGACCATAGGGAAATCTTAATGATTTTGATCACTGCTATGCAGAAAGATGTTCGACAGGTACCAAAAATGAATGCAAATGTAAAAAAATAATGTAATAAATCTTACATAATAAAGCCAACAGAAACAAATAAGGTATCATTCACTAAAACTTAGCAATTAATGTCTATAGTCAAATATAATATTTAAAAAAAATCTCTTTTTTTTAGAACAAGCATTATCAGTAGACTTCAGGCCCGATGCTAAACCATTTTTTTAATCACCAGAGATGTTTAAAATACATTTCCTTTACACTCCACATTCTCATGTGCAACGATGGTTTCAGGCCCGTGTATGGTTACCTAACTGTTGCCATAGAGATTCAATATTTAAAGAGGTAATTATGGCTAGTCTTGTTGCATGTGTCCATTTTGATGTCCAGCTGTTAGCTCTTTAGCTCGAGCCTAGCAGATTAATTACTGCTATTGATTACTTTGAGCTTCTCTTCTCACACCTGCAGTCTGTTGTAATTAGCCATTGGCCTACTCGGAAAATTAGGAGCTCTTTCATTTTGGCTTCTTGCCATTCTGCAGTCATCATGGGTATTGCATTGAACAAAAGCAAATCTATTTCATTCAAATAAAGATATCACAGTGGAACAATGCATGTTACTCCATGTGGTGATAATTAAAATAACTCAATAATATTGGTTGATCCAAAGGTACACCGCAGAAGAAAGGTAATGCCTTCTGGAAGGTGCGCCACAAAGGTACAAGCTCTGGTTTTTATAAAAGATTATAATTAACAATGCTCTTGACTTACCTCAGCAGGTCTCATGTCACCTGGTAAAGACTGAAAGATAATTAATAACCCCCATCATAGAATAAATGGTAACCAGACATAATTTTGCAATGTTTCTGAGTATTACAATTAGAACGTCTTGAGCTGTGATATCTAACTTTTAACTGGTGCTGATTGTATGGTTTTTTTTACATTTAATATGTTTCCATTCGTCCACTCTAAAAAAATATAATGATATATATGATTTATAATATCAGAGTCATCATGTATCATGTGTATAGAATAATACAAAATAAAGACTCAACATATATAGTAACTCCAAATCAACCGACCCCCCAAAAGACCCCCACAGGTCCTGTCACAAAATTAGAACATGCCACCTAAGGCTTCCATTAGATATCCTTTGTTGAAAACAATCACATCTAAGTCCCAAAGATGCCTCGAGCCCATATTTCCCTGGCAATAACTGTCAGAAAATACCCATATCCATGTCATTAGACCATAGTACACCACATGAAACGAGGTGCTTAGCATGACACTTTTACCATGTGTTCCAGCTTGTTCTCCTTAGATATTTAGAATATAGCACATTATGCATCATGTGTGGTAATTCCTTCCAACTGGTCTGTGCCAGTAGGGGCGTAACTAAAGCTCATGGGCCCTGATGCAAGAGTTCAGCTTCGGCCCCCCCTTCCCTCAATGTTTAGTAGTCAGGGGCAGGGAAGCACATAGCTTTCGTGCTGCATAAGGCAAAAATTGAAACTGCACCCCCAGCATGACCAGCATGCACTTTCTATAATACCAGTGTCTTCTTATGTTGTACAAGGGTCTTTGGCCCCCCTCAGGCTCCTGGGCCTGGTAGTGACTGCTACCTCTGCATAGCAACCAATCAAATTCCACCTTTCATTTTCCAAAGGAGCTCTTAAAAGTGAAAAGTGGAGTCTGATTGGCTGCTATCGGACACTAACTCAGTTTTCCTTTATACCAGTTTTGATAAATCTCCCCCTTAGCTCCCCTTTCATAATTTATGTATTTTGTGCATGGTATTTCATTTCATGTGGTTATGTGTCTGTATTTTGATTATATATTTTATGGCATTTTTTATCGATATTGTTTTGCGGTGTTATTTTTTTATATTCGATGTATATATAGTGATCGATTTGTACTGTTTTGGCCATTTATCCCACTGTATGTAGGTGTATTACTGTGTCTATTCTTTAAAAAAAAACATTTGCCGAGAAATTTTTTTATTGCGCAGAGTACTCCATTCATTGTTAACTCCATTCATTGTTACAGTTAAAGTAGAGTAGAACAAATTAGGGTGAACAAGGAATATATCATACATGTTTTTTTGCAGATTGTCATGCCTTCAGCAATATTTCTTATATTGCATATATATTATGCTTTGTGTTCCAGGTGTAATTGCTCCATCTAGTGATTGTCTGTTTAATCAGTTTAGTTAGTTTAGTTACAATTCCCTGTATGTCCCGACTAGGGATGAGCAAATCGAATTCAGATGAAACATCCAAAGTCGATTTGCATAAAACTTTGTTCGTACAGTATTAGAATGTATTGGCTCAGATGAACCAAAGCTTTACCCGAACTCGGGTTTGGTTCCAACTGATACCTTGGAACCGAACCAGAGTTCAGGAAAAGGATTTTTTACAGTAGAAATTTAGTTTTAAAGTTATTATATTGTTATAAAGTTAAAGTTAAATGTGGTGCCAATATTCAAATAGGGTCCAAAAGCAGAGCCCGGGAACTATAGGCCGGTAAGTTTAACATCTGTCATGGGTAAACTGTTCCAAAGGTTTTCTAAGAGATGCTATCTTGGAGTACCTCAATGAAAATAAGCAAATAACTCCATATCAGCATGCCTTCATGAGGGATGGGTCATGTCAAACCAATTTAATCCGTTTCTATGAGGAGGGAAGTTCTAGACTTGACCGTGGCGAATCAATGGATGTAGTATATCAGGACTTCTCCAAAGCATTTGACATGGTACCACATAAAAGGTTAGTATATAAAATGAGAATGCTTGGACTGGGAGAAAATGTCTGTATGTGGGTAAGTAACTGGCTCAGTGATAGAAAATAGAGGGTGGTTATTAACGGTACATACTCAGATTGGGTCACTGTCACTAGTGGGGTACCACAGGGGTCAGTATTGGTCCCTATTCTATTCAATATATTTATTAATGATCTTGTAGAAGGCTTGCACAGTAAAATATCAATTTTTGCAGATGACACTAAACTGTGTAAAGTAATTAACACAGAAGAGGACAGTACACTGCTACAGAGGGACCTGGATAGATTGGAGGCTTGGTCAGAGAAGTGGCAGATGAGGTTTAACACTGACAAATGTAAGGTTATGCATTTGGGAAGGAATAATGCAAGTCACCAGTACATGCTGAATGGTAAAACATTGGGTAACTGACATGGAAAAGGACCGAGGAATTTTAGTGAACAGCAAACTAAGCTGTAGAAACCAGTGTCAGACAGCTGCTGCCAAGGCCAATAAGATAATGGGTTGCATCAAAAGAGGCATAGATGCCCGTGATGAGAACATAGTCCTGCCACTTTACAAATCACTAGTCAGCACCACACATGGAGTACTGTGTACAGTTCTGGGTTCCTGTGAACAAAGCAGACATAGCAGAGCTAGAGAGGGTTCAGAGGAGGGCAACTAAAGTAATAACTGGAATGGGTGGACTACAGTACCCAGAAAGATGATCAAAATTAGGGTTATTCACTTTAGAAAAAAGACGACTGAGGGGAGATCTAAAAACTATGTATAAATATATCAGGGGCCAGTACAGAGATCTCTCCCATGATCTATTTATCCCCAGGACTGTTACTGTGACGAGGGGACATCCTCTGCGCCTGGAGGAAAGAAGGTTTGTACACAAACATAGAAGAGGATTCTTTACGGCAAGAGCAGTGAGACTATGGAATTCTCTGCCTGAGGAGGTGGTGATGGTAAGTTCACTAAAAGAGTTCAAGAGGCCCTGGATGTATTTCTGGAGGGTAATAATATTACAGGTTATAGTTACTAGAGATCCAGGGAGTTGTTATGATTGCCTGATTGGAGTCGGGAAGGAATTTTTTTGTTTTTTTGCCTTCCTCTGGATCAACTTGTAGGAAAACAGGCCGAACTGGATGGACAGATGTCTTTTTTTGGCCTTATAAACTATGTTACTATGTTACTATGTCTCGCAAGACTTCGCAAAGTAATAACTTCGGCTCATCTGAGCCAATACATTCTAATACTGTATGGAGCGCTCACTCTGTACAGTATTCAAATGAAGTATTTGCTCATCCCTAGTCCCGACTTCCTAGGGAGCCACTGTATCTGTCACATCATTAGTTATAATTGGTCTATTTACATGGGACTGAATGTTGGAGGTGGCTGGGGAGGGGGTGATTTTATTTACATGGGACTTATGTTGAAGGTGGCGGGAAGGGGGTGATGTTCTTTAAATGGGACTGTATGTTGAAGGCGACTGGGGAGGGGGTTATGTTATTTATGTGGGACTGTATATTGGATGGGGCAGGAGAGATGGTGTGATGTTATTTACATGGGACTGTATTTTGGAGGGGGCTGTAGATAGAGAGGGATCTTATTTACATGGGACTGTATATTGGATGGGGCTCGAGAGATTGTTTGATGGTGTTTACATGGGACTCTATGGCGGAAGGAAATAATGTTATTTACATGGGACTGTATGGTGGAGGGGCTGAGGAATTATAATTTCTGAGGACACGAAATGGAGGAATATAACTACAGAGGGTGCTGCAGGGGGCATTATAAATACTGGGGCACTTCAGGGTGAGCATTATAACAGTAGGGGACATTATAAATACTGGGGGCACTTCAAGGCAAGCATTATAACTGTAGGGGGCGATATAAATACTGGGGCACTTCATGGTGAGCATTATAACAGTAGGGGGCAGTATAAATACTGGGGGCACTGTAGGGGTATTATAAATCCAAGGGACATTATAGGCATTCTTATTACTACTGGGGGCTCTATAGGAGGGACTTATAGATCTGCCTTATTTCTACTAAGAGCACTATGGGGGCCTTATTACTACTGAGGGGTCTGTAGAGAGCTTTATTACCACTGGGGGTATTATTAATACTGGAGGGCTCTTTTACTAATGGGGCACTTGTGAAGAGCATTATCACTGTTGGGGCCACTGTAGGGGGCAATATTACTAATGGGGGCATTCTTGAGGAGCATTATCAAGGTTGGTGGCACTAAAGGGTGCAGTATTACTAATGGGCATTCTAGAAGGGAATTACTATAGGCTGGACTACTAGTATTTGGCGGTATTAGGGGGGCACAGCGAGCAGCAGGATACCACTGTGACTCCAGGGACTCCAGGTCGGGGGATGATAATAGAATAGTGAGGAAGCCAAGATGTCTTGTGTGTCACACTCTGCAGAGACAAGGCACAGCTTAAAGAAGACCGAATGGAGAAGATGTAGAAGAAAGAGAAGATCTGCATCAGAGGAGAACGTCATCTGGGAG